>ML306716.1:0-166575 GCA_005239505.1 Nicotiana paniculata
GTCTCTGTGGATACGATATCTGGACTTTAAATCCTATATTACTTGTCGACCACGTACACTTGCCTGTGCATTGGGATTTCGACCAACATCTTCCATACAACAAGGGCAAGCTAAATTTCCAGCAGTCGACCACCCGGACAACATCCCATAAGCAGGAAAATCATTTATAGTCTACATCAAAGCAGCATGCAATCTGAAGTTTTTTTTGGTTGATATATCATATGTTTTCACACCTTGATTCCATAATAGTTGTAACTCATCAATCAAAGGTTGCAAGTATACATCAATCAAACTTTTCGGATTGCGTGGACCTGGGACAATACAAATTAGGAATAAATATGGACTTGTCATACACAAATCGGGCGGAATATCATACGGAGTAACAAACACTGACTAACATGAATATGGTGCAGCAGAGACATAAAATGGAGTAAATCCATCTGCGCATAATCCCAACCTAATGTTTTTTGGTTCACTAGCAAACTCGGGGAACACCCTATTAAAATGCTTCCAGGCTTCTCCATCTGACGGATGACAAAGAATACCAGGTGGCCTTCTTTGTTCATGGTGCCATCTCATATGAGGAGCAGAGCTCATTGATGCATACAACCTCTTTAACCTAGGTACAAGAGGTAAGTAATGCATCGCTTTAACTGGAACTTTCTTTTTTGTATTGGCATTTGTGACTTCCTTAAAACGAGGTTGATTACAAAATTTACAGTTCTCTAAAGATGTGTCATCCTTATAGAATAACATGCAACTTTTCTCACAACAATCAATTCTCTCTGATGAAAGACCCAACTTAGAAACCAATTTTTTAGCAGTGTAGAAATCTTTTGGTAAGTCAATGTTACTCGGATTAAGTTCATTCATAAGCCCAACAATAGAATCCAGTCTCTCTTGGGAAATAGAACTATCCGATTTAATACTTAGCAATCTAACCGCAACAGACAACATGGAAATTACCGAGCCTTCATACAATGGACGATTAGCTTCCACTAACTGTTCATAGAAACGCTAAGCCTCATCATTTGGTTCGGATTGAACCCCAGGAAACATCCCAAAAGCATCCCTCATCATTTCATTGTATCGAGAATTTTCAACATTATGATCCACAATGGGGCTACCCTTACCACCAAAAGAATTATGAAAATTAACATCTTCTAAACTAGCATGATTCTCCCCATGAACAGTCCATATGTAATAATTTTCTACAAACCCTTTCTTATAGAGATGGACTTTAACTTCGTCCGATTTCAATAACTTAACACACTTACATTTCACATAAGGACACCTAATCCTTCCTCCAATAAGAAAATCATCAAGTGTTTGAGCCTTAGCAATAAATTCAGCAACCCCTTCAATAAATCCATCCCTCAACCCTGCACGATTAGGATGATTTCTATTATACATCCATCTGCGATGCACAAATTCCATCTACACAAATAGAAATCTATAAATGAGATATTTAAAATAATTTATTTATTTAAACTGGTTACAAAGTTATACTCTTTCAAAGGTTCGTTTTAGATATATACATATCATTGTGTCAAAGCACTTTAATTGATATATTTTATTTTTTAAATTAATATTTTTTAACACTCGAGATCTCACATTAATCCCTATTCTAAATAATATAAGTTTTTAAATGTAATAATTAAGTTTAAATAGCTTCTTAAATGTTCATATAATTCAAATTAACCAATGATTTCTCAAATTTACAAATTAATCTTAATGTTGAAACTGAAAAAATTTAAATTTAATATCATTCTAAAAAGTGAATATAGAAATATTACTATATTATTTTATATGTTTCTTTGATTATAATTTTTGGAAAAATTAATCTTCATTAGTCATTTTCTCACATTAAACAAATCATTATTTTTCTTGTGAAATTGTAGGATTAAACAATTTTCTAATCTTTATGATAATATTAAGCTAGTTTAACTAGCTTATAAGCCTAGCGAATTACATTAGTTTAATTTGAGTTAAATGTGGATCGCGTCCTAAAAAGCACATGATTTTCAATTAATGGCATCAAGCAATATTCTTCATTAATTTTTGGACTAATCAATTGAGTTTTCTTTAAACAACTTTTAAGTATATTAGCAGAAGAACAAGAACTTAATGAGAAGATCGATGATGGCACCCAAAGTTATTCTATTTAATATATTAAAGCTAGTAAAGACAATGGAGTATCTTTAAAGTATATTATCAGGATTAATATTATTTTCTTAGTGCTTTGACAATATTTCAACTTCAGCTAGTTGTAATAAATTAGAACTACTCTACTATTGCTTTTTCCTTTCTCCTCTTTTACTAATAAATAAATATCCATAGGGTCAAGATAAAAGTGATTGAAGAACATCTCTTTATCAAGTACTATATACTTTTCACAAAATAAATGTGTTTAATTTGCAGATGGGTATATTATCTGAACAGTGAATTGAATGCTTAATGTGATTCATGAAATAATGAGATTTCTTTAATCAATCAAACAATGAGATTTCTAATACTTAATGTGGTTCAACTAAATACTTACCTCTATGGAAAAAATGTCGGAGAAGTCGACTGAGGAATAGTGTAATAGGCTTGATTTCTGTTGTAGTAGAGAAGAGACAATTATAAGTGCAACAGCTGAACTCATTAACCAAAGAATTCAACAAACATCCAACTTGTTTAATTTGTATGGATATCGTACTTTGCATTTCAGTTAAAGAAACGTGAACCTCTAATAGTGACCATAGCATGTGATTTTTGTTGAATTATGACAGAAATGCACATGCTCTTCAATTGTGAAATAGACATGCCTAGCCTCACCGAATCCTCCATTTCATTGCCAATTTGTCATCTACTCTTATCCTTTTATTTTTTTTAAAAATTAAATGAAGGGAACTTCTACTAATTTTTGTATTTTGAACCCATAAGATTTAAATATGAAGGTGGAGTTTATATGAATACCTGAAAATGACAATATCCTATGTACTCCGATATTATCTCCTGGATTGACTCTTTCTAGAATTATTTAAAGACCACAAGACTTTAGAAACTCCATTGATCTTTTGTCCGAATAATTTAAAATTTCTAATTTTAGCAGAGATATAATAAATTCAATTTTTTAGTAATTAAAAAACCTAATGGACGAAACAAAAAGAGCTATTGGACTTCCAATTTCCATGGCTCCTAATCACGCACCAGATTACTAAACCCAAGAAAAAGGAGAAAAAAGAGTGTGAAAAAGAAAGATAGAGAGACTTTTTCTTTTTAGTTTTCTTCTTGTGAATTCTAACAAGCTTAATGTTACATCTAGCATAGTTTTTATAAGAAAAGAAGTAAAAAACTTACCTACAGCGGCGCCGGCGGGTTTGGGTGGGGAAGTTTGAGTGAGAGAGAGAAGAGAGAAGGAAGAAAAGAGGGAAAGGAAAAGAAAGGGGGCTGCGCTTAGGGTTTTTTAAAAAACCCTCCGACAGATTCGGTCGGAAATTTTATCAAAAGGAGTCTACCTCGTTTTACTAAAGATTTCCGACAGAATCAACCGTTAAATTTTTTTATTTTTATTTTTATTTTTAATTATTTCCGACCGCATTGGTCGGTAACAGTAACACAGAATTTTTCGCCAAACTTTACGACGGACATAGACGAAATATTAGTCGTAACTATTATTAAAAATTGGAAAATATATTTTTATGCATATTCCGACCGATTCCGTCGGAAATTTTTTACAAATTTTTTCCGTCGGAAATTTCTGTCGGAAAATCACCATTTTTTAGTAGTGTCTCTTCCTACTATAATCTCCGATTTAAATAGTTACACACATAATTTCCTTCTAGTTCGGGTTTCACTTAAATACTAATCACCTTTAACATACTTCATATACCATACTATCACGAGCATGTGTTATAGCACTAGTTCATAAATATGGGGTATTATAGCTTGGATCGTATTTTATCCCAAATGTCAAATTTCGGCGAAATTCAACTTCTTCAATTCGTTTACCCTCTGACCTTTGTAACACTTGCTTATCACTTGTTTGAAATATCATTAATACTTATAACCTCAAAAATAATCTTGTCCTTAAACTTATGGCAATTATCTTATGACAAATCCAATGTAGAAAAGCACGGGATGTAACAGTGGTATACTCATGCTACGCTTCTGCATATTTTTGTGCAGATCCAGGTACTTCAGCTCATGCCGGACGCCGGTGAGGTGACCTAGATATTTCAGAGACTTCAAAATGTATATGCTCGACGCTCGTAGGCTCGGTGTCACCTTTTGTTATTATCTTTACTATTGTTTATCTTTTTATCAAACAATGTTGTATTAGAGATTCTTAGTATATTTTGTAAAGTTTATGACTCAGTTCCACCGGTTTGGGAATATTGTGACTGTTATACCATTTTGGTTTCATTATAACATTTATCAGTTTATTTTATCATTTCAGTTGTTAATTCTACTAAATTCTCATTGTATGTTAGGCTTACCTAGTTTTAAAGAATATGTGGTATCACGACATCTTAAGGTGAGAATTGAGGTTGACAAGAATTAAAATTTTGCGCAAAAGCTAACGAGATATAGAAAGGAAAAAAAAAAAAAAAATGGAAAAGAACTAATTTTGTCCAATAAATTTATCAATCAATCCGATTATTTGACTGAATCTTAATCCAAATCTAGCAGAAACGATGCTAGACTTGATTCTTCTCAATTTTTTACGAGCTAGAATAAGTATTTCTATATATCGGCACGATAATCTTTTTCTTTTTTCAATAAAGGACAAAGTTACCTGAATCATTCAAACATTTTACTCCTCTTCATTTTCTATTCACACGGCACTTAAAAACACCAACATCATGGGTGAGTTATGTAGATTAGCAAAAGAGATGTGACATTTGACCTGACCTCTACATCAAGATTAGAAAAACTGAATCTTAGGACAAAACAGAAATCTGGTATGTGTTCTATACTACACAGAACAGTCAAAAGATCTGGGATGTTCTATACAACACAAAACAGTTCTTATTAGAAAAAGAAAATCAGGTTACACAGAAGTTAGCCTTATTATAACTTATTCTTAACCTTTTCTATTCACAATAAATCAACACAGTGGTTTGAAATATTTATTTAAAGCGTATCACGTGTTCAGCAGAGGTAATTCTTCAGTTCACAATAAAAGAATGCCTAAAAAGCATATATATCGCATGTTATGTAGGTCAATTTAACAGCTATAATGATCTTTTTAAAGGAAAGGTCATCGATTATTACTTAAGATTTGAAATATCCTTTGCCTTATGAAGAGGGTTGATCAATGGCATACTATACGAGTTCCTTTTAAAGAATTTTTTGATGGAAACAAAGACAAATTTATAAAATTCTAAGTAATTGTTATAGCATTACAGAGGATAGAGTGGTCCTTCTTGAAAATATAGTTTTCCCGTTAAACATCAATATTTAATATAGTAGCATTGCGTAGGGTGACCCTTTTATAACATTTTGATGGGACAACGTAACATGTATCAGAAACGTTAATGGAAGAAACAAAAAACATATGTGGCTCATAGAAAAAAACGAGCAGTTTACTGAAGGAATTTTTACTTATAAATGGAGCTGGATGAACTCATACCAGCTCACTCACCTCTGCTTCCACAGTCTACTCTACTCATCAGCATTGTTTGCTTTCTCCCTCTAAAATCTCCTTTCTTTTTCTTTACTTATCTCAGCCCTTTTAAGAAGAACAAGGTTCTTGACAACATCTTTTAATTTGCATGATGGCATTAACCTTTCTGTTGGCTTTGGTAGCATTTCTACCAGTGCTGTGTACAACTACTACTCTTGGTGCCGGAGATGATGGACTCTACGTCAATATCACAATACTCCATAGCGCGACTACCGAAGGCGCAGGTAATTTTTACTTGGCTACATTCTTCCTTAAATTGTACTCCCTCCATTCTAATTTATGTGAATCCGTTTGACTGGACACCAAGTTTAAGAAAAAATGAAGACTTTTAAAATTTGTGGTTCTAAACAAGTCAGAAAGTGGGCCCAGTGTATTTGTGTAGTTATAAAAGCTTCTCATTTAGGGTAAAATTAGAAGTAAAAGCTAAAATGTTTCCAAATTTAAAAAAGGGTCATTCTTTTTGGAACGGATCAGAAAAGAAATAGGTTCACATAAACTGGAACGGAGGGAGTAACAGAAAAGAGAATCACATGCATGCAGACTTGTTTACTAGTACTATTTATTTTTGCTTTTGAGCCAACTGCAGTATGCCTAGATGGAAGTCCACCAGCATATCATCTGGATATGGGATATGGTAGCGGACTACGCAGTTGGATTATCGTCATGGATGTTAGTTACTACTTAGTTCGTCTTGTTTATTTACTTTTTCATATTTAACATAACTAAGTTCACCAGATTATAGCATTATTCTGCTTTGCTTATGCTGGAAAAAAATCATCTATTTAGGGAGGCGCTTGGTGTCAAAGTATCCCAGATTGCCTTATTCGTTCAACTACCGAGTTAGGTTCCTCCAAGCAGATGAAGAACGTATCTTGGTTTGCTGGGGTACTTGATTATAATCCCCAAAATAATCCAGGTGAAGATTGCTTTTTTCTTGTCTATCTTTTTGTATGCATAATTTTTACCCACTTCTTCTAACTGCGAAAATTGGTAGAGTTTTACAACTGGAATAGGGTGAGGGTGAAGTATTGTGATGGTTCATCTTTCACTGGTGACGTTGAACAAGTTGGCCTTGTAAGTAATGCTACATTTGTTTTTGGCAATTAAATCATTGATTTGGTGATTAATAATTTATCAGCAGGCAACTTTTTTCTTTTTTCTTTTTTTCTCAATTGGTAATGCCAAATCTACCTTAGGACAACAAGCTGTTTTTTAGAGGGGCAAGAATATTTAATGCCATCATGGAAGATTTAGGGAGCAAAGGAATGCAATATGCTGAAAATGTAAGAATATCCTATCGATACATTACTCTCTGTCCTAGCTTCATATTCATAATTACAAGCCACATAATACCTTCTTATGCATTTCTCTTCTTCTTTTTATTTTTATTTTCTAATTTGCTAAATATTTTAAAAATTACAATTTTAGGCAATTTTGAGCGGAGTTTCAGCAGGAGGGTTGGCTACAATCTTGAACTGCGACAAGTTCAAATCCCTCATGCCAAATGATGCCAAAGTTAAGTGCGTCGCAGATGCAGGATTCTTCATTAACGGGTGAGTTTATCTTTCTATCCATTAAGTGATCTAATCACTCAAGAAAACGATGGCCATTGATTTTATTAGTGACTATATCATTGGAACTCAAGCGTTTCATGATTTATATATGCAGGCAAACTATTTCTGGTACTTCAGATATTCAAGAAATGTATCAGAGAGTTGTTACATTACATGTGAGTTAATTCGATCATCCTTTTTTCTTTAGTATGGTAATATAATATATGCTTAACAAGTAGATTCAAGTTAGATTCTTTCTTTATAATATTTTTTTTTTCTTCTCGTTTAAGGAATCGGCTAAGAATTTGCCTCTATCTTGTACGTCTGCAATGGAACCAAGTCTGGTAATTAAGAGTTTAAGTTTTTTTGTAACAAAAACCTTTTTTTCTTCTTCTATATAAATGTTGATCTCTAACATTAGTTTTCCTTAATGATGGTGCAGTGTTTTTTTCCTCAAAATGTTGTTCCATATGTTCAGTCTCCACTCTTTATAATTAATTCACACTATGACGCTTGGCAGGTCAAGGAGACAAATGCTAATTTCTCTCATTTTCTTTCTTTCTTTAATTTCTATAAAATATAAAAGAATTTTTTTTTTTTGATGATCCAACAATAACTCCAGATTAAAAATATTTTGGTTCCTGAATACCTTGATCGTCAACATGTCTGGGATGATTGCAAGAAACAGATAAGTAACTGCACATTTAGCCAGCGGTTAATTATTCAAGGTTAGCACTTCTCTGGTGATTAATTAATGCATACTTTCAAGTCACATATATATTCAAGGTTAGCACTTCTCTTTTGAATATATATAGTTTTTGGAGTGGAGTTCTTGAAGGTTTTCGAGGGACTAACCCCTTCTTTCACGAGGGGTTATTTTATCACGTCTTGCCATTCTCATGGTGCAATTCTGTCGAAGAATTACTGGTTCAGTCCTACCTCTCCAAGATTACTTCATAAGGTTATCTTTCATTGTTTTTGTCCATATAAAGTTTGAATATTTGACGTTATGTTTAATATATTTATGAGTTATAATAACACATTGTGTTGTAACATTAAATCTGTGTAGACAATTGGTGAAGCTGTTGCGGATTGGTTCTTCGAGAGGGCAGGGTTTCAATACATAGACCCATATCCTTGTGCTAGAGATTGCAAACTGTAAGTTGGAGAACTTCTGTAATGAATAGGATTGCAGATATTGTACCTGCCGCTTAATTGGTGACCCGGTTGTCGAGGAGTAGCTGACGGTTAGACTTTGGAGTAAAAAAAGTTTGTATGTTTTACAGTTAAGTCTTATTAGATTTTTAGTAGTTTCCAATTGTTCAGTTTAGCGCAAATTAACTTTTAACGGATTTCAATTTAGTCCGGTAGAGTAAGTTAGGGATTGTGGAATCCAATGCTGTGGAAGCTGTATTTAAGAAGAACAAGTGTACTCATTTCTGTTATTTTGAATGAAAAATCTTGTCTTCCTCTCGCTCAATTCTCTTTTTCCCTTTTTTTTTTCTTTCTTACGGTTGTTTTAGGCCTCGTTATGATTAAGACATCTGAATCTGAATACACAATTCAATGATTAATATGCTGTCTCAAGATCTGAACGTTGAATGATTAAGACTGTTGTCGCGTCCCGTTTTCGTGCGAAAACGGGTTCAACGTGTGACAACACTTTTAAAGAAGGCATTAAAAGAGAAGAGTCATCATTTAACGATTTTGAGGTGCGTTAGGACACCTATTTGCAAATAACTCTGTTTGACTAGTCAATGCCACCAAAGATCGGTTAAGGGCTTAAATTACCTCAAGAGAAGGTGTTAGACACTCTTCGAGGTCCACAAATGTGGGTCCCGCCCCAACTTTAGAGTATGTGGATTATATAGTTAAGCTAGGTGATCAAATAAACATAAGGGAAGTTCAGAAGTCATATGATCTTATTAAAACATGTAAGGATCGATACAAGTCTTAATGACTACGCAGGTATAAACCACGTTGACCTATGTTAAGTGACTAAGTGATGTTTAGCATAAAGTATATATATTTGTATGTATATCGCCTCATATTTACTTTTGTTTCGTGGATTTTGGATATTAAATGTGATAATTTATATTAATATGAAGTGTTTTTATGTGTAGGAATGATCCGGGAGCAATTGGAGGAGAAACGTGCAAAATTAGAGCCAAAACGAATGAAATCGGACAAGTTGAGCAATTGGGCGCCACAGGCAGCGCCTTGAGCCACCTGTGGCACTAGAGCCAGACTAGAAAATTGGAGCAGCGGTTCCACTAGCGCCTGGCGCTGTCCATGGCGCTGGTGGCGTGATTTTTTCCTATTTTGCCCGGGAGACTGTTTATTCGGCCCTATACCTACCCAACACATATAAAAGCAAGACTAAACATTTTTTTAAAGGTCACTACAAAAAAAACAGCGTTTAGCGACGGAATTTAGCGACAAGAGCTATTCCGTAGCTAAATAGCGACGATTTAGCGACGAATTTTATAGTTTGTCGCCAAATAATCTACAAAATAATACGTATCAAATATAGCGGCGGATTAGCGACAAAAACTAATATTCGTCGCTAAAATTGGCGCTAATATTAACGCCTTTATTTTACCTAAAAAATTAGCGACGAAATTTGGGCGACAAAATTTATTAAAACTTAGCGACGAAGTTAACGAAAAAAAATTTGTCGCTGAATTCACTATACTCATCAATACATTCAAAAGCGAGATGCGACAAAATATTCCGTTGCTAATTTCCTAAAATAAAATTTCATTAATTATTATTAGCGACCGAATTCTGATCCGTCGCTATTGCCGTTGCAAAATATCTTTCCAAAATTAAAGTACGCTAGTTAAAAGACTCCAACTATTAGGACACCAAAAACACCACTTTCCTCTATCAGACGCCCACTGTACCTCTTCTTTAACAAACGGTGAGTGTTTTTCTTCAAATACTAAAACTTGGCGTGTTTTTTCTTCAACAAACATCATTTTTCTTGAATTTTACAGATACCCAATTGAGTCTAACCAATAATTTCATATCTGCATTGTTTCAACAGAAACATCGTCTGACAATGGCGGTCAAATTTTTCTTCAAGAAATTATCGGTTCTGTGTTTGAGTTGCAATTTTAAGCTCAAAACTAACACTACAATTAAATTTTGAATAGTAAATTTCCCCAAAAGTTTCGTGTTTTAGATTTGAGTTTTCTATTTCGAACTCGAAAACTTCTTCAATGGAGATCAATTCTTCTTTTCAGAGTCGAGACAAAGTTTTGGGCTCTAATTTCTTTCTCCTTTGCTCTATTAGATGCTTCAATTAGTTTCTCACGCGTTTGTCTTTTCTCACTGACATGAAGCTGAAATTCGAAGTCGTGGATTGATTTTAAGGATTGATGTCCTTGATAAGGTAAGCTGCTTTGTAATTTATTCCAGATCTTCTTTACTCTTTGTTACTGTTTTTCCCCCTCGGAAAGATTCTGCATAATAGCCATGTTTGCATGTAATTTTCTTGGTAGTTACAAGCTTTATACTTGTTATAATGTTAAAAACACACACATTAATTCCTTTAAAAAGAGTTCTTTTTCTCAATCTTGGTCAAATAAGCCAAATGGTTCATCTTATTTTCTCAAGAATTCTCAATTTGGAAGAAGCAATTTTGTTATAGTGAAGGCTTCAGATTCATTCAAGAACTACCAGAAAACAAGTTGAGGTAACCCTTATTTGTGTGCATAAATTGAATTTGAGTTTATTTATTGTTGGAAATAGAGCTGTAATTGTTTAAAAAATTACTTTTTCTATTTTTTTGGGGCAGTAATTATGTAAAAAGGTTTTGAGCTTTGTGTGAATTTTTTTGTGGGGGGTGCTTAGATAAAATATCAGTAGATAACATATATCTTCACCAGAGGTTAAAGATAACTAAACTTAGCAAGTTATAACTAATAAAAAGCTGAGAATTTTCTGTTTTCGCGAGATATTTACTTCATAAGAAATTACTTTGACGCGCTTATTCAGCTAGCTAAAATTTGTATATTTCCTGAAACTTTTGAAGTAGATGATAAATTCTTTTCTAAAACTTTATTAAATTCAGTTTTACATTAGGCTGACATAAGTTTGTCATGACATAGAAAATACAGAAAGGTACAACATGGATAAACAATCATATATGTGTTTGTTTCGTGTTATAGAACTAAATCTATAGCTTACGCGTTTTGTACGCGTATGCTGTTTATGCAGAGACAACAAATGCATTAATTAAAATAAAAAGAATATTTCTAGAATCATGGGGTATTAGACCAATTTTCATATGAGTTTCAATTTGTAGAAGGTTTGTTGGCCACTTAATCTTCATGACTTCTATGTTTGAATTAGTTGTAAGCATTCTTTGTCATAATGTGAAATTATGGAGGAGCTCATTGAAAGCCAATGAAATTACCAACAATAATCTCAGTGTTAATTGAGTCTTATTAAATAAAGAACTCTAAGGTCTTGTTTATAATATTAAATAGGAACATGGACAATCTAGAGCGTGATTGGATGTACAAAAGGTTGGATGGTGGAGGGGGTATTAATTCAAGTTTCATAACTGGTGTGAACAAGTTTCTCCAGTTTGCTTGCTCTCAGCGCAATCGCATGAGTGGTGACAACATTAGATGTCCATGTAAAAAATGTCACAACATTAAATACATGGATGTTGAAACTGTTAAATTGCCCCTTTATCAGTATGGATTTGTTGAGAACTATTTTCTTTGGAAGTATCAAGGAGAAAGAAATGTGACCGGTGAGATGTCTTCTAGTGGTAATTTGCATGGTGGCGCTCAACCTGAATCAGGATATGAGAATCCATATCGACAAATGGTCTTGGATGCGGCTGGACCTAATTTTGGCCATGGTTTGAGCTGGCAGTCTTATAATAATACTGAACCAGAGTCGTCTCATTCTTATGAACATTCAATGGAGGCGGAGCCTAATCCTTCAATAGAGGATGAGCCTAATCCTTCAATGGAGGAGGAGCCAAACCTTGAGTGCCAAAGGTTTTATGATTTGCTACAGGCCATTAATGCAAAATTATATCCTGGTTCTTCCCTCTCTCAACTCGTAGTGGTTTCTAGGATGCTAAATATTAAAATGGAGAATACTTTATCAAAGAGTTTATAACCAAATGATGCAATTGTTGAAAGAGGCTTTACCAGAAGATAACACAATGCTTGATAACTAGTACGAGACCAAGAAGCTAGTATGTAGCTTGGGTTTGCCAGTTGAAAAGAGTGATTGTTGTAATTCTAGATGTATGTTGTATTGGGGTGAATATGAGGGCCTCAAATCTTGCAAGTTTTGTGGCCATCAGAGGTACAAACGTCGTGTTGGTTCTCGTAAGAGGAAATTGATCCCTTACAAAAAAATGTATTATTTTCTTTTGATTCCTAGATTACAGAGATTATATGCATCTCATGCTACAACTGCTGATATGAGATGACATCATAAGCACATACAAGAGAGGGCGTAATGCGTCATCTATCAGACTCTAAGGCTTGGAAGCACTTCAACGAAACTCATCCCTTTTTTTGCTGTTGAACCAAGAAATGTGAGGTTGGGATTATGTACTGATGGTTTTCAGCCCTTTGGTCATTCAGGGAGGAAATACTCTTCATGGCCGGTGATTGTCACTCCATACAATTTGCCTCCAGGGATGTGTATGAAAGAGGCGTACATGTTCTTAACTGTCATTGTTCCAGGGCCAAACAACCCTAAACCAAAAACTGCTGCAAACCCCACTGCCCAACAGATGTGTATCCTTATATGACTAATAGTTGTGCATCCCATTTATGCTTTGTCTATCCTTATGTGACTAACAGTTGTAGGAAGTAGAGTAGTCATTTTTAAATCTATGGTTTTGTCTATTCTTAATTTCCTCCAGTTGTAGGCAGTAGAGTAGTCCTTCTTCTTGCAATGATCCTCCATATGTATTTGAGTATGAAAATCAAGCATATTCTTTGGAAAGAACTTTGAGTAAAGTGTCAGCAATCAAAGACAAAGTATTTGAAAGCCTAGTCTTGTAATGTACTTATTTGTCTTTACGGAAGCTCTTGTTTCCTCCCCATTATACTGGTTAGCCACAATATTCATGGTTATTTCAGCTTTAGTCCCCTACTTTGTGTACTAATTCAATAATACTGACAATTGTGGGCGTCACTGCTCGTTCCATTGCAAGTACTAATTCAAGTCTAAAAGACATAAAGAGTAATCACAGATACTATTAGATCAGAGTACTCTCAGGAAGATAAGACTAAAGACAGTTTTTTGAACTGGAATTTTATCCAGAAGTTTGTGAATTTCTCCCACAGGTTACATGTGTATATGATTCATTTATATTTTGGTAGAAATATAAGATCGTCTTTGTTGAATACTGGAAGACGCGTGGCAGATAAAGTAAGTTTTCGTATGATTAGGATTCTCTTTTAAGAAATCATCAAGTGTACATTTTTATAGCAAGCAGTACAGAATGATCAAATTTTCTATTTGGAATCATGTATTTGTATACTTCAATATAAGAAATTTGCCTATATGCATACTCTGGGAGTTTCCCAGTTTAGTATTGTGTTGTGATTTTGGTTTCCATTGGAATTCTGGCAACAACAATTGAAACAACCTTCTCTTGTCACTCTAGGACAAGGTGATTGCATTCTTGATTTTGTATCCTTTGGTCCTTATGTGACAATATTGCTTGTTTCTGTCGCTATCTTGAATAACTTTTGTATAGGATGTTAAAAAGGGCCGAGATCCAACACCAAGTGAGTTGTATTTGCACGTCCATACACATGGTAATGATGGAAAATCTTTTGTTGCTGAGAAATCCCGAATCGTACATGTAAGATAACTTTTTAATAATTTTATCGAGTTTAATTTCATATATTTTTTTAGTTTTGTAAATTGAATGTTCTTCTTAACTCTTCTACAGGAAAAATATCAGGAGATATTACAACAACAAACACAAACTTAGTCTGATATTGATCAATGTAAAGCATATTATCAAGCCGCATGAGGAGAAAAGAAAAGAAGAGTATATGGTCTTGGATCTCAAGCAAAATGCTACTACGGGCCAAATCGTCATGGCTCTTTGGGATCTGATGCTACATCGTCAGCAATACCTCCAAATGCTCAATCAACAACGACAAGGAATCTGGATGAGTTAGTGATGCGATTGGTTCCTGCACTGACATATCATATAGTTCCTGCAATCGTTGAGCGGGTACACGAATTAGTTTCCTTACCCTCGCAGTAGCCAAATACTGGTCTTACCATCCACCCATTTACCCTCGCATCAGCCAAATACAGTTCCCACATCTTCTACTGATGCTAACGTTGATGAGGTTAATGCATTGGGTTCTGATGATGACCGTAACTCTCCAGCCTCGCATAGTTAGTCTACTTTGTTTGGACTTTATTGTTGGTACTTCTGGATTTTTTGTACTTAATGATACTGTTTTATGCATTATGCTATATATTTTGGACCTTGTTAAATATATTGTTAATTTATATTAATATCAGCGGCTTTTTAAGTGTATTTAATAGCTTTTATGTAATATGCTTGAACAGAGTACATTTAAAATAATAAATAATTTTTTTATAAAAATTCTTCAATATATTAAAAATTAATTAGCGACGGAGACATTTCATAGCTAAAATTATCGCGTAAAATTAAATCTTGCGACAAATTAGCGACAAAAAATTTTTGTTGCAAAAAGCAGGGAGAATTAGCTATGGCACGACTAGCGACGACCGATTTCGTCGTTAAAAGAACAAACGACGAATTTTGTTACGTATTGCAGCGACGAAAGGCGTCAAAACAGAGACAGAAACAAGCAATATAGCCACAGTTATTTCCCTCGCTAAACGTTGCTACAGATATATTCAGTTACTAATCCGTCGCTAATTCTGCCATGATTTGGTATTTTTCGTCGCTATATGCTTAGCTACGAGCATTTTAGTGACCAACTTGAATCCGCCGGTGAATACCTGTAGCGACGGAAAATATTGATTTAGCGAAGGAATGTAGCCGTCGCTAAACGCTATTTTTTTTGTAGTTGGTGGACCCCACTTTGGAGGAAAAATATACGCGAGAACGTTAGGAAGCGGAGGAATCTCATTTTCTTCATCTTTTTCTAGTATTTTCAATTATTCAACACGTATGAATTTATTTGATTATATAATGAGTGGCTAAACAACCATTGTTCTGGGGTTGTGGTTTAGCCATGAATATTGTTGTTTAACGTTAGCTTGACCTTGATTATAACTCACCAATATATGGTTGTTTCTTCAATTATGTGTTTAATTGCTTAATTGTCTGGCCAGCAATTAGGTTCTATTTAATATCTATGTTACGCTTGGGAAAGCCGTGTATAGATTAGAGAAGAATTGAAGCGAGAGCGATCTTAACTCTTAGGGGAGCGGATTTGTGGTTAGGATAGGAATATACCTAGTCACCGTGCTTAATTAAATATTGTAATCTTAATGTGTTCTTAATAGATTAATTTCATAGGAATATAGGCGTTAATCTATTTCGAATAGGCGAGTAGTACTTCGGGAGAAGTCTATGAGAGCAATTATCGATTAATTAGCAACCATGAGTGAATTGTACGAAAGGGAAAGTTAATTAAAACACAAGATTAATGGTGAATCGATCACAACCGTGGAATATTTGTCTCTACTGAATACATAACAAACAATTCGTTACTTGATAATTTAATCATTACTTAGGATCATAGTATAATATAATCATACTCTTGGATTTTAAATTTGGCTTGATTGAATAACAATTTTAGTAATTCAGTGAGTAGTTTATGCAAGTCTATGTTGTTTCGACACTCGACTTATCAGTTTATTACTTGTACGAACACATATACTTGCGTGTGCATTTGGGAGAAACACTA
This sequence comes from Nicotiana paniculata, assembly GCA_005239505.1. Classification (NCBI taxonomy): domain Eukaryota; kingdom Viridiplantae; phylum Streptophyta; class Magnoliopsida; order Solanales; family Solanaceae; genus Nicotiana; species Nicotiana paniculata. The sequence continues at coordinate 16,146 of ML306716.1, forward strand.
AGTATGAATAACATGCACACAAAAAAGGGGGGGAAGGGGTCCTAAATTTTTTAGCCTAAAGGATCACCCCGTGCAACATAAATAATCCTTCGCAACTCCCTTAGGGAGGTTGCTCGTATTATTCACCGGGCACAGATTATCATCTCCTGCTACCCGATTTCTATGTTAAAGTTGTTTACCTAAAGCGTTCTAATTCATTTCTAAGCTGTACCATATGCGTGCACTACCCATCCCATGTCTATGGTCCAGGAGGTCTTGGACCCACTATTTGGTAGTTCTAGACTCAACTCAGGTACTCAAAACGATAAAAACTATGCGACAATCAAAAACATATAACACCGTATATAATTGCAATACAAGGCTTAAATAACCTTCACACATAAACAAGAAAGCATGCAGACTGGTTTCTGGTATTAAGTAGTAGAACATTTCGAAATTGAGACTTAAAGTCCTTAAGTCCTATAGGCATGATCTCTATATGATTCCAATATTATACAGGTACTGCTACAGTTTCTAGACTAACGTATGGGAAGATTAGACCATTACAAGTTCTGTAGGAATCATTACTAATTGTTTGCATTATAAGGTGGTGAAAACAACTCCAGAATTCTTAATTACCGAAGCTGATCTTATACATATGCGTCTTAGGCAGTTGACAATATCCTATAGGCAGGATTTCTAATTGTTGCCAATTGAAATTAGTTTTATGATACTTTATCCGTATAGGAACATCATCTAAGTATGGAAATATAAAAACAACACTTACTAGCTGATTAATTAGTTAAGACCCTATAGTCATGGTATCTACGTAAGTAAATGTATCGCATTGTAACATCCTACAAACATGTTATCTAAGAAGCACTAGAGGTTGAGGAAGTTTATCAGCCTACTCTACAAAATTACTAAAGGTAAATGTGATGATCATATCAATGGTAATAAGAAGGAACATGGGGAAACTCAACAGGAACTTAAGCGTGTGAAGAAGGAAGCAGTAGAGAAGGTGGTGGAAAATGAGAATAATGGTAACCCTATTACTTCTGGGATTCAGTCTTCATTTTGTAAAGATGATCAAGCTAATTCATAGTGTTCCTAGTGATAAATGTACTGATGAAAGGGCTAATAAGGAATCCACAATCGATTGGGTTCATAGAAGATTTGGGACTAGCAAAGAGGAGCTAAAACTACACAATGTGACAACAAACCAATCATATCATGAGATTCCATCTCAAACATTTGCAGATTCTGGGGCAGAAAGGATCTTGATGAGGTAAACTCTACAAAGGTCTTATGGAGTGATGCAGTTGAGGTTGAGGATGACCACCTGGGCATAACAAAGACAATAGAAAACAAAGTGAAGAAGGACAAAACACAAAGATCACCTGGGGATAGGCTGGCGACACTAGGCCTAAAGCCAAGCTCCCAGGTGTTAGGCTGGTGACGCTAGGCCTAAAGCCAGGTGATCCTAATGAGGCAGTCATAGTAAATCCTAACTCTAGTGTAACTGGAGAGATTTTGGCATATGTAGATGGTGTTCCGGTGTATGCATCTGAGAGAAAACTTGATGGAGATGATTATGGGAAGGTTAGGGATAATATAGTGGGGTCAGACTAAATTTTAGGCAACGGGAAAGGTGGTGATCACAATAGAACAATGCATTCAGAGCAGACTGATACAGTAACTCCGGGGCTAGACAGTGTCTATGAGCTGCAATTCAAAATGAAGCATGCATATGTTTCTTTTCTAGAGGATAGCAAGGGGTATGAATAGGCTGATGAGTGGGCAATTGTTCCAAGAGCAACAGGGTAAATAGAGGAAGTGCCTATGAATTTAGGCACTGATCAAATTATGCAACTACTGTCACATCTTCTTCTTCTCGAAAGGGGGGATATAGGGAGTTTTTTCCAATTTAAGTGACATTAATCGAAATGGGATTATGTATTCATTTCAGAGTCACCACTTGGAATATTTATGGTGTCCCAAGTCACCGGTTTATTTTAAAATCCCAAATCGAGGAAAATTTGACTTTGTTTAAAGTCTGCGAAACCAGAAAAACTAGGTAAGGAATTTTGTTAACATGGGAGAAGGTGTTAGGCACTCCCGAGTTCCGTGGTTCTAGCACGGTCGCTTAATGATTCATACTTGACTTATTTTGTCTAATTACTCATTTTAGGACCTATGTTTATTTTTTTTTACCTTTTACCACTAACAATCACTTGATTTGTCTAAAGAATTATCTTAGTGCGGGATACGCGTATGTATACCCTTTAGTTTGGTGTATCGAAAATCATGTCCCGCATACGTATACACAATTTACGACGTTTGGTTTATTTAAGATAGGAGGGTTTATATTTAAATTTAAAAGACAATAAAATAAAAACATTCGAGCTACACTCTGAAATAACTCAGAATGTAGAAGAGATGACAAGACTGAACTACCGGGATTCCCGCTTGATGGGAAATGGAGTAGCCTCCCAATTTTGTAGGTTATCGTGAGGCCCCATGTATTGCACTTCAGCGGTGCTCGAACCTTCGCCTGGTTGAACTATGTGGGCTTCGTAAATCATTTACCTCATTTCTCCACAGATATCCTAAATTTCATTGGGTGTAAAGGCCTCGTCTTTTTCTTCTATATACCTTGGCTTAACAAACGATCTGGAGAGGGGTGGGATTGGCCGAGGAAAAACCCACCCATCATTCTTACGTTTATCAGCCCATTTTTCATCGGAATCGGTAGCCTGGAAACCTATGCCGAAGAATTTCTTGTTGGTAGGTAAGGTAACGGGTTCTGTGATACCCTGCAAAGATACCCCGAGCCCTTTCCCGTGCTTGTATCCATGTTTGAACATTTCACTGGAAACCATGATTGATGCGCTTGATAAACAAGGTTGGGGACATGGGGTTCCTTCGTCGCACTGGTCGGCGAGCACAATTTCAAAGGCTTGGTAAATGATGTGCTCGCTTCCCTCTCTTGCCTCAAGACATAGTACTGACCGGTCCCTGTAGATTGACTGTTCATCTTGTCCATGGACAACTATCTCTTGGTTCTCATATTCGAACTTGACCATTTGATGGAGAGTAGAGGGCATGGCCCTGCATCATGGATCCAAGGTCTTCCTAATATAAAGTTATAGGAAGTTTCCATGTCCAGAACTTGGAATGTTACTTCAAAATCTACGGAGCCGATTGTTAGGATTAAATCAATTTCTCCTATAGTATCCCTTTTGAAACCGTTGAAAGCACGCACACAAACATTGTTTGGCCTAATCCTTTCACTCCCAATCTCCAACCTTTGCAATGTCGATAAAGGGAAAATATCTACCCCGGACCCACCGTCCAGCATGACCCTTTTTACATAATATCCCTCACACTTGACTGTTAAGTGTAAGGCTTTGTTGTGGGCAGCTACTTCGGGAGGCAAGTCATTTCGGCTAAGGACATTCGTTTGACCTTGAAGAACCGTTCTGCCATTCTTTCCAACTGTTCAACCGTGGTCTCGATTGGAACATGTGCCTCATTCAGTGTCTTTATGAGAACCTTTTGGTGCTCATTTGAGCTCATCAGTAGAGACAAAAGTGAAACTTGGGAGGGATCCTTTCTAACTTCATCAATTATAGTATACTTCAAGGTTTTCATATTCTGGAAGAATTCTTCCGCCTCTTCAGCAGTAACAGGCTTTTTGAGGGGGAAACGCTTCTGCTTGGTTTTATTCAATTCTTCTGGATTATTATACTTCCCAGCTTGATTTGTTTCATTTACTTCCCCTCTAACTTCCTTCCCTTTATATGTGACCAATATCTGGTGGTAGTTCTAAGGGATGACAGTAGTGTCTCTATGGGAATTGGCATGCGACTAATGATCAAAGTCTCATCCAGCTTGGGTGGGATGACTAGCCTCCGCGCCGCATATGTCCCCTTTGGTACATACATTTTTGGTAAACTTGACGTGGTTTTCCTTTGCTCCAACATTTTGGGAGGGCTTATCTGTAACGACCCAGTCAGTCATTTTAAGAATTTGCGCCCCGATCCCCTATTTACCGCTTATCCCATGTCTATTTATGTTATTGGAACTTTTCAGAGCGTTGAGTTTTGAAATCGGGGTTGAATTTGGACTCATAGTCTATAAATGTGGAATTTAGCTTTAGAAATCTGGCCGTAGCTAGAGTTATGTGAAGATGGATCCGGAATAGAATTCCGTCAACTCCGTTAGCTCCACTGGATGATTTCAGGGTTAGGGGTGCGCTCGGAATGTGTTTTCAAGGTCGGTTGTGGATTTAGGCTTTAATTGGCAAAAGTTAGAATTTCGGCGATTTTGACCGATAGGTGAGATTTGGATATCGGACTCGAATGGACTTCTGAAAGCGACAGTAGGTCCGTAATGTTGTTTATGACCTGTGTGCAAAATTTGAGGTCATTCGGATGAGTTTAGACGTGTTTCAGCGTCGGATGTGAATTCTAGAAATTTCCTAAGTTCTTAGGCTTCAATCTAAGCGTAAATGATGATTTTGATTTTATGAGATGTGTTTTTAAGGGTCGACCAAGTTTGAATGAGGTATTAGGGTTGGTGGGTAGGTTTGGTTGAGGTCCGGGGGGCCTTAGGTGTCTTTTGGGTGCCCAAACGGGCATGTTTTTGGCCTAAGCCTTTGCTGGTTTTACAGCAACAGTTGAGTGTTCTCTGTGATTGCGTGAGTAAGTCCGCAATCGCGTAGTGTTAGTTGAGGTGGTCAGAGATTGTGCTTCACGATCGCACAGCTCCAGCCGCGATAGCATTGTTCTGGTCAGTTAGTCTCCGCGATCGCACGCCCAGTAACGCGATCGCGTAAGGTACTCTAAGGCTGAGGGAGGTACAATGTTTGCTCTATGCGGTTACGTGGCCTTCACTGCGATCGCATTGCTATAGGGTCAGAAGGTCCGCGATCACAGACCTTTAATCGTGATCGCGATGAAGGAATTTCAGGCGCGTGTTTCATTACCCTCCGCAATCACGACTCATTGTACGTGATCGCATAAGGCATATGCCTGGGCAGAATATTAAAACCCCAAATCCGAGGGTTTATGCTAGTTTCCATAGTTTTGAATTTGAGAGTTTGGGAAGGGTAATATTTAAAGACTTTTGCACCTGGGTAACTTGGGTAATTCTTCATTATAGATCAATTTCGATGATTCCAATCTTAAATCCAACCTTTAATTTCGAAAATTATGGGGAAAATGGGATGAACTTCATAGACCAAATTATTGAGTTTTGATTGTGTATTTGACCTCCGATTTGAGAGATTTTTATATGGTTAGACTCGTGAGTGAATGGGTGAACGGAAAATATAAATTTTACCCTATTCTGAAATGTGGGCCTGGGGGACTTTTTGGGCGAATTTCCTAAATTCGCGTATTAGCTTATAAATAATTAGCTATTTTGTTCCCTTGAAGTGATATTTACACCATGCAATCGATTTGAATAGATTTGGGCTACCCGGAATCAGATACTCGTGGCAAGAGATTGGTATTGTGTTGATTAGCGCAGTCCAGGTAAGTGGCTTGCCTAATTCTGTGTTGGGGATCTTCCTTTATGCACTTTTATACTTATTTTGTTATGTGGACACCGTGTACGCGAGGTAACGAGTGCGTACGCGGGTCATTGGTGCTAAAATCCTATTTTTCTCCCATGAAAACTCTCATTTTCATTCATATATTACTGTTTCCGATCTTAATTGAGTAGATAGCCTAAGTGTAAGTATGCCTACCTGTTTGATTTGATTTCCCCTTATTTGCTACTAGTCACATCATGCTTAGGTAGTTTTACTTTATTCTTACCTGTCGTTCTTCCTGGACCATTTAGTTGAGCCATAATTGACACACTTCTATTTTGCATATTTAAATTGGGACTACGGACCGAGATATGGGAGCTTTCCCCCTGTACTGCATTTCATATTTAAATTGGGACTACGGACCGAGATTCGGGAGCTTCCCCCCTGTACTGAAATGCATATTGAAATTGGGACGACGGACAGAGATCCGGGAGCTTTCCCCCTGTACTGCATACGGACCGAGATCCGGGATCTTTCCCCGTGTACTGCATTGCACATTTACTGTTGAGATATATGTTGTGCTGAGCCGAGGGCTCTCTTTCTGTTATTAAACCTTTTCGTCTTTGTTAATCCTGTTATCATTGCTTATCTGTATTTCACTGTTTTTAAAATTATATATTGACTTGTTCTTACAAACTCAGTAAGGCCTCAACCTGACCTCGTCACTACTTGACTGGGGTTAGGCTTGGCACTTACGGAGTACCGAATGTGGAGTACTCACGCCCTTTCCTGCGTATGTTTTCCCCATGTGCAGATCCAAGTACGAGCACCTAGTTTCGTGGTTAGGAGTCGTCTACCAGCATCCAGGAGATCGCGAGGTAGTTCTGTCGCGTCCGCAAAATCCCATGAGTCCCCTTCTACTCTATTATAGGCATAGAAGACTTGTATTATTTTTTCTGTTGTTTCATTGTATATAGCTACATTTAGTAAAGAGCTTGTGACTATGGTGACATTCCGGGTTTTGGAAAGTATAAATGTATATTCTGAGCAGCTACGTTACATCTACTTGATATCTTTTCTTTCTTTATTTTATTGATTATGTCATTTTTGCAAATTTTAGGCTTACCTAGTCATAGAGACTAGGTGTCGTCACGATACCTTTCGGAGGGTAAATTGGTTCGTGACAAGTTGGTATCAGAGCGTCTAGGTTCATAGGAGTCACAAGTCACAAACCGATTTATTAGGGTCCTGCGGATCGATGCGGAGACGTCCGTATCTATCTTCGAGAGGCTATGTAACTGTTAAGAACAATCAAATCCTTTGGAATTCCTTATCGTGCTAGGTACTGTCATCAAATTCTTAAACTCTATTCTATTCTTGCTTGCAGATGGTTCGTACCCGTATCGGACGTACTGATGACTAGGCACCCGAGCTCCAAGTCAGAGCCACCAGAGGCAGCGGCCGGGGCAGGGGACGAGCACGCGGTGCAGCCCGAGCCCCGGCTAGAGCAGAGGTAGAGGAGCCCCCAGTAATTACATTTGGAGGGGCATAGGAGGTCCCTACTGTTACTCCAGACCTCCAGGAGACATTGGCCCAGTTCTTGACTGCCTTCAGTACTCTGTCTCAGGCGGGTCTACTCCCGATAGCTCCAGCTAAATCCCAGGCCGGAGGAGGGACACAGACTCCCGCGGCCTGTACTCCTGAGCAGAGAGTTCATATTGGGCAGGTCCCAGAGTATATTCCTATGCCCCCAGCATCTCCAGCTTAACATGAGACTTGGATAGCTATTCCTGAGGCAGAGCAGCTCCGACTTGAGAGGTACAAGAAGTACCACCCACCTGAGTTTAGCGGACTAGATTCGGATGACGCCTTGGGTTTTGTTGAGGGGTGTCATCGTATTCTCCGCAGTATGGGTATTGTAGATATGAGTGGGGTTTCTTTCACTGCTTTCCAGCTGAGGGGAGCAACTTATTAGTGGTGGCGTGCTTTTGAGCTTAGTAGCCCGGACGAGGCAGCTTTACTTACTTGGGCTCAGTTTTCCGAGATGTTCTTACTTGAGTTTGTCCCTCAGAGCTTCAGGAATGCGTGGCGTGCGGAGTTTGAGCCGCTAAGCCAGGGTGCGATGACTATGTCAGAGTATGCAGTCCGTTTCAGCGATTTGTCCGAGGCCATTGCTTCAGATTCAGCCATTACAAGTATTGTTCCCGTTTTTCATAGGGATGCATCGGTATTATTTGACCCAAGCTCTACATATTCATATGTGTCTTCCTATTTTGCTTCACATCTGGGGATAGCCCATGACTCTTTGAGTTCCCTGTTTATATTTCTACTCATGTGGGAGATTCTCTTGTTGTGGACCACCTATTTCAGTCATGTTTGATTACTATCAGTGGTTTTGAGACCAGAGCTTATTTGCTACTACTGAGTATGGTAGATTTTGATGTTATATTAGGTATGGACTAGCTGTCTCCCTATTATGCCATTCTTGATTGTCACGCCAAGACCGTGACGCTGCTATGCCAGGATCTCTAAGGTTAGAGTGGAGAGGTTCCTTGGAGTATACTCTCCGCTGAGTCATTTCTTTTCTTAAGGCTCATCGGATGGTTGGGAAGGGGTGTGATGCATATTTGGCTTATCCGAGAGATGTTAGTACTGAGACCCCTACAGTTGAGTCAAATCTAGTTGTCAGAGACTATTCTGATGTATTTCCAGCTGATCTTCCGGGTATGCCACCCGATAGAGAGATTGATTTCGACATTGAGTTGTTGCCGGGCACTCAGCCCATTTCCATTCCTCCTTATCGCATGGCTCCTCCTGAGTTGAAGGAGCAGTGACAGGAGTTGGTTGAGAAGGGATTCATCAGGCCCAGTGTATCACCTTGGGGCGCTCCGGTATTATTTGTGAAGAAAAAAGATGGCTCGATGCGTATGTGTATTGACTACCGGTAGTTGAATAAGGTGACAGTAAAGACAGGTACCCATTTCATCGCATTGATGATCTATTTGACCAGTTACAGGGTGCTAGGGTGTTCTCCAAGATTGATCTACATTCTGGTTATCATCAGTTGATGATTCAGGAAACGGATATCCCGAAGACTGCCTTCAAGACCAGATATGGCCAATATGAGTTCCTTGTTATGTCATTCGGGCTGACCAACGCCCCAGCAGCCTTCATGCACCTAATGCACAACATATTTCGGCCTTATCTTGATACTTTCATCATTGTGTTCATTGATGACATTCTGGTATATTCTAGATCCCAGGAGGACCATGCGCAGCACTTGAGGACCGTGCTTCATACATTGAGGGAGAAGAAGTTGTATGCCAAGTTTTCTAAGTGTGAATTTTGGCTTGATTCCATGACATTACTAGGCGACGTGGTGTCTTCGGATGGGATCAAAGTAGATCCAAAGAAGGTGGAGGCGGTTCAGAGTTGGCCTAGACCGTCCTTAGCTACTGAGATTCGCAGTTTCCTTGGTTTGGCTGGGTATTATCACCGTTTTATGGAGGAATTTTCATCCATTTCAACGCCTATGACCAGACTGACACAGAAGAGTGCATCTTTTATATGGACTGAGGAGTGTGACGATAGTTTTCAGAAGCTCAAGAAATCCCTGACTACAGCCTCTGTGTTGGTTTTGCCTACCGTTTCTGGCTCTTATACAGTTTATTGTGATGCTTCGAGGATTGGCTTAGGAGTGGTGTTGATGCAGGACGGTAGGGTGATTGCCTACGCGCCTAGGCATTTGAAGGTCCATGAGAAAAACTACCATGTTCATGATCTCGAGTTAGCAGCAATTGTTCACGCCCTGAAGATATGGCGTCATTATTTATGTGGTGTTCCCTGTGAGATATTCACGGATCACCGAAGTTTGCACCATATATTCAGGCAGAAGGATCTAAATTTGCACTAGCGCAGGTGGTTGGAGTTGCTAAAGGACTATGACATCACTATATTATACCACCCGGGGAAGGCCAATATGGTGGCCGACGCCTTGAGTCTCCGGGCTGAGATTTTGGGTAGTTTGGCATACCTTCATGCAACTGAGAGGCCTCTAGACTTAGATGTTTAGTCCTTATCCAGTCAGTTCATGAGATTGGATCTTTCTGAGCCATGCCGGGTATTAGCTTGTGTGGTTACTCGATCTTCCTTTCATGACCGTATCAGAGAGCGCCAGTATGATGATCCCCACCTTTTGGTTCTTCAGGATAGAGTCCGACGGGGTGATGCCAAAGATGTGACTATAGGAGATGATGGGGTGAGGAGGATACATGGCCGTATCTGTGTGCCCAATGTAGATGGGTTTCGGGAGTTGATTCTTGAGGAGGCCCATAGTTCGCGGTATTCCATCACTTCGGGTACCGCGAAGATGTACCAAGATCTGAGATAGCACTATTGGTGGTGAATGATGAAGAAGGATATATCAGAGTTTGTAGCCAAGTATCTCAACTGTCAGCAAGTCAAATGTGAGCATCAGAGACCGGGAGGGTTACTTCAGCAGATTGAGCTTCCAGAGTGGAAGTGGGAGCGGATCACCATGGACTTTGTGGTTGGACTTCCTCGGACTTTGAGGAAGCATGATGCTATTTGGGTGATTGTGGATCGGCTGACCAAGTCAGCCCATTTTCTTCCAATTCTGACTACATATTCATTAGAGAGGTTGGCTGAGACTTATATCAGAGAGATCGTTGGCCTCTACGGTATTCCAGTATCTATCATTTCAGACAGAGGTACACAGTTCACTTCACGGTTCTGGAGAGCCATTCAGTAGGAGTTAGGCACCAGGGTAGAGTTGAGCACAACTTTTCACCCTCAGACAGACGGGCAGTCCAAGCGCACGATTCAGATTCTCGAGGATATGCTCTGTGCATGTGTGTTGGAATTTGGAGGGTCATAGGATCGATACTTTCCTCTTGCAGAGTTTGCTTACAACAACAGCTACCACTCCATTATTCAAAAGGCGCCGTATGAGGCTTTGTATGGTAGGCGGTGTAGGTCTCCCGTGGGATGGTTTGAGTCGGGCGAGGCCCGATCGTTGGGTACCGACTTGGTTCAGGATGCCCTGGACAACGTGAAGGTGATTCAGGAGAGACTTCGCACAGCTCAGTCCAGGAAGAAGAGCTATGCAGATCGGAAAGTTCGTGACTTGGCATTTATGGCTCGTGATCGGGTTTTGCTCTGGGTATCGCCTATGAAGGGCGTCATGAGGTTCGGGAAGAAAGGGAAGCTGAGTCCGAGGTTTATTGGCCCTTTTGAGGTGTTGGGACGTGTTGGGGAGGTTTGTTATGAGCTAGCCTTACCTCCCAGCCTAGCAGGGGTGCATCCGGTGTTCCACGTCTCCATGCTCCAGAAGTATCACGGTGACCTGACTTATGTCTTGGACTTCATCTCAGTCCAATTGGACAAGGATCTATCATATGTTGAGGAGCCTGTGGCTATATTGGACAGGTAGGTCAGGAAGCTTAGGTCAAAGGATATTGCGTCCGTAAAGGTTCAGTGGAGGGGTCAGCCAGTCGAGGAGGCGACTTGCGAGACTGAGCAGGATATGCGAAGTCAGTACCCTCATATTTTCCCAGCTCTAGGTATGTTTCTAGGCTCGTTTCAGGACGAACGATTTTCTTGAGAGAGGGAGGATGTAACGACCCGGTAGGTCATTTTAATAATTTACGACCCAATCCCCTATTTACCTCTTCTCTCATGTCTATTTATGTTATTGGAACTTGTCGGAGAGTTGAGTGTTGAAATCCGGGGTGATTTTGGACTCATAGTCCATAAATGTGGAATTTCGCTTTAGAAATCTGGCCGTAGCTAGAGTTGTGTGAAGACAGATCCGGAATAGAATTTCGTCGAATTCATTAGCTCCGTTGGGTGATTTCGGGGTTAGGGGCATGCTCAGAATGTGTTTTCGAGGTCGGTTGTGGATTTATGCTTGAATTGGCGAAAGTTAGAATTTTGGCGATTTCGGCCAATAGGTGATATTTGGATATCAGACTCGGAACGGACTTCTGAAAGCAACAACAGGTCTGTAATGTCGTTTATGACTTGTGTGCATAATTTGAGGTCATTCGGATGAGTTTAGACGTGTTTCGGTGTCGGATGTGAATTCTAGAAATTTCCTAAGTTCTTAGGCTTGAATATATGCGTAATTGATGATTTTGATGTTATGAGATGTGTTTTTAAAGGTCGACAAGTTTGAATGAGGTATTAGGGTTGGTTGGTAGGTTTGGTTGAGGTCCCGAGGGCCTCGGGTGTCTTTCGGGTGCCCAAAAGGGCATGTTTTTAGCCTAAGTCGTTGTTGGTTTTGCTGGTTTTATAGCAGCAGTTGAGTGTTCTCTGTGATTGCGTGAGTAATTCCGCGATCGTGTAGTGTTAGGTTGAGGTGGTCAGAGATAGTGCTTCGCGATCGCACAACTCCAGCCGCGACAGCATTGTTCTGGTCAGTTAGTCTGTGGGATCGCACGCCTAGTAACGCGACCACGTAAGGTATTCTAAGGCTGAGGGAGGTGCAGTGTATGCTCTATGCGGTCGTGTGGCCTCCACTGCGATCGCATTGTTGTAGGGTCAGAAGGTCTGTGATCGCAGACCTTTAATCGCAATCGCGATGAAGGAATTTCATGCGCGTGTTTCATTACCCTCCGCGATCGGGACTCATTGTACGCGATCGCATAAGGCAAATGCCTGGGCAGAATATTAAAACCCCAAATCCGAGGGTTTATATTATTTTCCATATTTTCGAATGTTAGAGCTCGGGAAGGGCCAATTGTTGAAGACTTTTGCACCTGGGTAACTTGGGTAAGTGATTTCTATCCATTATAGATCAATTTTCATGATTCCAATCTTAAATCCAACGATTAATTTCGAAAATTATGGGGAAAATAGGATGAACTTTATAGACCGAATTATTGCGTTTTGATTGGGTATTTGACCTCCGATTTGAGAGATTCTTATAAGGTTAGACTCGTGAGTGAATGGGTGTGCGGAAAATATAAATTTTACTCGATTTCGAGATGTGGGCCCGGGGGATTTTTTGGGTGAATTTCCTAAATTCGCGTATTAGCTTATAAATAATTAGCTATTTTGTTCTCTTGAAGTGATATTTACACCGTGCAATCGATTTGAATAGATTTGGGCCACCTGGAGTCAGATACTCGTGGCAAGAGCTTGGTATTGAGTTGATTAGCGCAGTCCAGGTAAGTGTGTTGCCTAATTTTGTGTTGGGGATCTTCCCTTAGGCATTTTTATACTGATTTTGTTATGTGGACGCCGTGTATGCGAGGTGACGAGTGCGTACACGGGTCATTGTTGCTAAAATCCTATTTTTCTACCATGAAAACGCTCATTTTCATTCATATATTACTGTTTCCCAACTTAATTGAGTAGATAGCCTAAGTGTAAGCATGCCTACCTGTTCTGACTTGATTTCCCCTTATTTGTTACTACTCACATCATGCTTAGGTAGTTTTACTCTATTCTTACCTGTCGTTCTTCCTGGACTGTTTAGTTGAGCCATAATCGACACACTTCTGTTTTGCATATTTAAATTGGGACTATGGACCGAGATCTGGGAGCTTTCCCCCTGTACTGCATTTCATATTTAAATTGGGACTACGGACCAAGATCCGGGAGCTTTCCCCCTGTACTGAAATGCATATTTAAATTGGGACTACGGACAGAGATCCGGGATCTTTCCCCCTGTACTGCATAGCATATTTGAATTGGGACTATGGACCGAGATCCGGGATCATTCCCCGTGGACTGCATTGCACATTTACTATTGAGATATATGATGTGCTGAGCCGAGGGCTCTCTTTCTGTTATTAAACCTTTACGTCTTTGTTAATCCTGTTATCATTGCTTATCTGTATTTTACTATTTTTAAAATTATATATTGACTTGTTCTTACAAACTCAGTAGGGCCTCAACCTGACCTCGTCACTACTTGACTGGGGTTAGGCTTGGCACTTACGGAGTACCGAATGTGGAGTACTCACGCCCTTTCCTGCGCATGTTTTCCCCATGTGCAGATCCACGTACCAGCACTGAGTTTCGTGGTTAGGAGTCATCTACCAGCATCCAGGAGACCGCGAGGTAATTCTGCCACGTCCGCAAAATCCCACGAGTCCCCTTCTACTCTATTATAGGCATAGAAGACTTGTATATTTTTTTTCTGTTGTTTCATTGTATAGAGCTACATTTAGTAAAGAGCTTGTGGCTATGGTGACATTCCGGGTTTTGGGAAGTATAAATGTATATGCTGAGCAGCTACCTGCATCTACTTGATATCTTTTCTGTCTTTATTTTATTGGTTCTGTCATTTCTGCAAATTTTAGGCTTACCTAGTCATAGAGACTAGGTGCCGTCACGATACCTTTCGGAGAATAAATTGGTCCATGATATTAGCATGAGCTACCCATTTCTGGGAGCTATTGGGACGTAGAGGATGTCCTCTTTGGCAGGCGCTTCCCCTGTCTTTACTTCCTCAGCTTTTTCTTCATTTTGGAAAGTGGACTTTGTCTTCATTTCATCCCCGGCTTGTATTGCCACTGTTTTCGGTTTCTTTTATGTATCAGCGATGGAAATGATGGATTTCAACGCAGGGTCAAATTCTTTATCTTCACAAATCATCCCGATGACTGGCCTGTTGTTGTGGGCCGGTAATGGGTTGTTGGTTACATTGGCGACTTTCACGTCTCTTAGCACTACCCTCTTCTGTTCGATCAGGTTCTCGACTGCTCTTTTAAGAACAATCCTCGGTGTCATGCCCTTCCGCCCTAGAGTGATAGGCGCACCTGGTACCTGGCCTATAGGATGGAGATTCTGGGTTCTATCTGTTCGGAGGTACAGGTTGCAACAAACCAATTTGGACTAATTTCGGGAAGAGGCTGGAATATGATTCACCAATGAGTGTGAAGTCGGTTTTTCTAGGTGGTTCACGGGGATCGGTGTTATATTGGTAGTTATTCTATGGAGGACGGGGATTATACAAGGCTTGGTGAGGTGGGTTATTTCTTGGTGGTGGAGCTCAGTTATGATTGTAATGTTGATGTGGTCGGGTGTATGGTTGGGCGTTCATTACTGCATAAGGATGAGCGGCTATAGCATAGGCTGCATCCCGGTAGGGGTAATAATAGTGCAGGGCCCTGGAGGGTGGATCAGAATAATCCCGGGGTTGCCGAGAGTTTCTTAAGCTTGAATCCATCATGGATCCTTCTTCTTTTTTCTTCCGGTTTGTTAAACCTCCCTAGCCGCTCTGAATTGCTTGGGAAGTGGCTCTTAAAGTTGATTGACTTAAGATCGGCCTATTTTCAGGCTGTTTTCTACCATTTCGCCAATTTTGATGGCCTCCTCGAGCGGTTTTCCCATGGCAGATATCATATTTTGAAAATAGTCGGCCTCTTGGTCCTATAAGAAGACATTGACCATTTTGGCCTCATTCATCGGGGGTTTCACCCTGGCCGCTTGTTCACGCCATTTGCTAGCGTATTCCCGGAAACTTTATGAGGCTTTCTTTTTGAGGTTGGACAAAAAATTTCTGTCTAGGGGGGTATCGACATTGTATTGGAATTGGCTTATAAAGTCCCGGGCGAGGTCATCCTATATGTGCCAATAGGAGACGTCTTGATCTATATACCATTCAGAAGCAATTCTAGTGAGGCTCTCTCCGAAGTAGGCTATTAGGAGCTCCTCTTTTCCACCAGCACCCCTCAGCTGGTTACAGTATCACATTAAGTGAGCAACTGGGTCTCCATGCCCGTCATATCATTCAAACTGTGGTGTCTTAAAGCCAGGAGGTAAATGCACGTGACGGAACATGCGCAGATCAATATATGACACGCTCTTTTGGCCGCTCAGTCCCTGTATATTCTTGAGGCTTTGCTCGATGCTTTTCATTTTTTGTGCTATCTCTTCATGCTTGGGATTCCTCATGACCCTCTCATGTTCTACGGGGGACTCAAATTGTGGGTTCTAAGGATAGGAATTCGGGGGGGCCCGAGTGGTGTCCAATTGGAACTGGGGAACTTGGAGAGCGAAAGTGGATTGTTCGAAGCATTGTCGAGGTAATGTTGGTTGTGCCGTACTAGTGGCTGGTGGTGTTGTGAACACAACAGATGGTATTCCTGAAGATCGTTCCTAGGGGTGAACCTCAGATGGCATTCCAATGATGTTTGTTTACATGGTGGGGAACCCAAATGGCATGACTGGGTTGGGTACTAAGATAGGGACATTGGTAGTTCCTTCTGTCCTTGAGATCAACTCAGGGAAACTAGGGATAGCACTAGGTGGCTCCTTGCCATTAGACCATGCATCCCACATTTCTAGCATGCGGCATCTTAGCCTTCTATTGTCCTCAGTAGTTGCTGACTAGATATGCGGGATAACCGACACAAGGCTATCTTCGGGCTCAATGATAGATAGGTGACTCTCTGAGGCCATGGTGATATTTCCTTTAGATATCGTGAAATAAGGGTGTGAAGCCAGATTACCACCACAAAACCAACCACCTAAGAATACAACTTGTTCTTTTAAAATCACGCACAACAAACTGGTTAGTTCGCAAAATTTAACACATAGGGAATCGCATATTGGGAGATGCAATGCATCTAAACAGTTGAACATTTTTCTAAAATGTTGTGCGACGACTATGTGTTTCATCTCGGGTTTATTGTCTCCATCTTTAATTTTCTTTATTACTTGCTTTAGACTTATGATCGAATCCTACGTGGATTGCCTACGTATCATGACGCCGCATGAATCAGATCATTACGTAATTGAAGAGCTAGATATAAGATAACAAAATGCATTTTTCATTTCATAAATAAAGATAACCTTATTTTGGTTTTTCATTATAGGGAATTAAAGTACTGACATCTATATAAAAAGAAACAATACAGACTCAAAACAAATGACAAAAAAATTTAACACTCTTGAAAGAAGTAAAGTACAGACTCAAAAACTGAATAATCAAAAGTACATGAGGTCCTCTACCGGTCTTCTTTGAGCCTATGGGGCGTTGGATGGTCTTTGTGCGGCCCTGCGCGCAATGTCTTCTTGAAGACAATCCAAATCATCCATCGCCTGGTGGATGAAGGTAATCATAGAAGCGAAAAACATGGACTTAGTCATGTTTTCACATTCGTGACATTTCATCACGACATAGTCAGTTATTTCCTTAACCCTTGTTCTGATGACTCCTTTCTCTTGAAGCAAATGCCTAATTTTCTATGCCCGGGCTTCCAACACTTGTGCACTTGTGTGATTTTGGTCCTTTAGTTGTTGCACGCTTTCTTATAACTGGAAAATTAGTGCGTAGCAGTGCTCTTTTTCTGTTTTAAAATATTTGGTTTTCTGAACCATTTCATTCCCAAGGGCAAATAAATTTTCCTTTAAAATGGCTATTTATTTTCCATATTTCTGTCTCAAATGGTGGGCCTGTTCTTCTGCTCCCTTAGCCAGTTTTGTTTGAGCATCTAGCAAGTCCCTTTCAGTCTTTATCAAATCAACTGCATAGTCGTGGACCTTCATTCTTAAGTTGCTAATGATCTTTTCATCTCTCTCGCTTCTTACAGGCGTTTCAACATCTTTTCTCATATTTCGGAGTTGGGCTCGGAGTGCCTCGTTCTCTCGGGTTAGTTGTCTCTTTTCACCTTCAACTACCTGTGCCTGTAAGTCATTGTCGAATGCGAGATTCCTCAATTTTTCCTCTAAGGTATTGATAGTGGCCATATATTTCTTTTCTTTTCCTCCCCAAGCTAACCGTTCTTGGATTATATCATCAAAAGCTTGAGCATGTGGTCTTTTGGCAGGCCTTCTAGCTCGGGCTCTGGCTCCTCATCAATGCAATTTCTTTTCTCGAACCATGTGACATAGCCCGGATCTACTTCGCCTTTGGAAATATCAGGTTCTTCAGTGTCTTCTTTTAAATATCGGCATCCATTCCAGATTTTTTGAATTAAAGCTTCTAGAAGTGGAGCTTCGGGATGTAGCTCGATAACTTCGGTACTCAAGTCTTCGTCCTCAGGTACTACTTGATACCTTCCCAATTGCCTTAAGACTCTTTGGGGTGCATATGGTTGAACACTTCTCAGTCCCATTAATAGCAAATAATTCTTTGTGGCTGACATATGTATAACTTCCCTCACTGGGAGCCATCCTAGAGTCCACTCAATCTGGTTTGCTTTTAAAGTTCTTAAGTGGATGATCCAAGCTTCAACCCTTTTGGGGAATTGTAATCTTTCACTCTTTCTTCATAGCTTTCAATGAAGTTGCTCTTGCTTGGGCCATAGATCATAAATTTAGGATGATGGTGAAGGTGTTCAACCAACCACATTTTTAAAAGAATGTTACAACCTTCAAAGAATGTTCCCCCCGACTCACACCGTGTTAGTACCAGTAGATATCCACCAATATTAGTGGAGCGAGTGTGTGATCTTCCTTGGAGGTTAGGACTTGTGCAATTCTATCCATGGGGATATCAATTGTCCCATTTTCATTTGGGAAGACCATGACACCCAGAAATGCCACTATGAAGGAGAAACGACAGTGGATTTTCCAAGTATCTTTGCTTTGTTTGTTGTTCAACCCTTTTTCATGCATTTCAAACCCCACTGGATACCCGTACCTGGAGTATAAGAAGTAGAATGAGCAACAACCCTCGCTCACACAGTTCTTTCTTATTTGCTTACTGATGTTCATGATATAAAAGAAAGGGCGTACTGACATAGTCCTTGGGAAGATGAGTTGTTGGTTTCTTAAACTCCGACCAAAACCCGTGTACCCTGATATTTCCTCCAAGGTAGGAGTGAGCTCGAAGTCTGAGAAATGGAAGATATTATGAACATGATCCCAAAATGTCACTAAAGCCTTGATTAGATCATTACGCGGCTTAACTTTCATGATATCGGTGAGTGCACCTAGATGTTTGACTACCCAGTATTGACCTTCTTTGTCTAGATCATACCACCACATTTGGAGCTATAGTGGAGCTTGCTCTACGGCATTCACTAGTGGATTCTGGACGGTGTTCATTCTGTACCAGTGAGCGGGTAGGGTTAAGGTTGCTTCTACTTTTGAAAGATAAGACCAACAAATTCTTTTTATAAAGACCGGTTTTAATTTAAAACGAAACATCACCTAAAAGTGGCTATTTGCGAAACATCGACCAAAATGGTTAACTTTTGCAATAGTGGCCCCTTCTTACTTTGGAATAGAGTTTTGAGGCCAAAGCAAGGTATTTTTCTGAGAAAAATGACAGACATGTCCGTTCTTAGCGAAAGTAGCCATTCAACAATGAAGGTGTTCTAAGGCTATTCTTTCAGGAACGGCGCAAGACCTAACCGAAGCTGGTTCGACTTTATTCTTTGACTAATGGACTTATTGGAAAAATAGGGTCGGCACCGATAAGTCTTTCCTACGTATCTCACATCCGGTGAGAATCAGACCCAGGTAGTTCGGCCAGTTTTGACATAATTGGAAAAATATGATATTGACTCTTTTTTTGAAATAAATTTTCTTTCTTTTTTTTAAGAAAATTTTGGCAGAGTTTCGAGGAATTTTCAAATATCGAGGTTTACAGAACCAGGTGAATTTTCTATCCTACCTCACTCCTAGTTTTTCTGTTTTTATTTCTTTAGCCAGTCAACACACAAACCGAAATAAATAAATGCACATATGGCAGGCAAGATGCATCGGGGTAGTCTTTCATTTTGGGTACACATGTCCTAGACGGACCCAACCCCTGTGTTGAGTCCCTTAATTCAAATGCACGTGATGCAAATAATCGTTCCTACTAGGGATTCGGCATGAGATTTTATTTATCTAGGTTTAAACTTGGGGGATGTGTTTTAGACCTGGCTTACCCGAGCGGACAACTCGAGCCGAGGTGGGAGCGACGTACCGGGAGCATCAAAGTCTACCCGACCTAGTAGCTGATCCGTCCTTATTCCTTTTTGGTATGACCTCTAACAGAAAAGCGGGCCACGGAACGTGTGCACCATTTTTTAGAAGACTCAGAAGGGAGGCGTAAGAAGGCAGTTTAAATACAATTCGAATAATATCAAAGCGGTAAATAAGAGGCAATTAGCACAGTAGGCACACAAATACAGTAATATCAACAATAAATAAAGCCAAGTAAAATCACGTTAACAAGCTCGAATTCTTGAACTTTGAACCAGAGATTCTGGGTTCGTTGCCCAGCGGATTCGCCAGAGCTGTACACCTCCTTTTTCTCGAAATGGTGGGATATAGGGAGTTTTTTCCAAAAAAAGTGACATTAATCGAAATGGGATTATTTATTTATTTCAAAGTCTCCATTTGGAATATTTATGGTGTCCTAAGTAAACGATTTATTTTAAAATCCCAAATCGAGAAAATTTTGACTTTGTTTAAAGTCTGCGAAACCAGAAAAAACTAGGTAAGAAATTCTCTTAACCTGGGAGAAGGTGTTAGGCACCCCCGAGTTCCGTGGTTCTAGCACGATCACTTAATGATTCATACTTGGCTTATTTTGTCTAATTACTCATTTTAGGACCTATGTTTATTTTTTTACCTTTTACCGCTAACAATCACTTGATTTGTCTAAAGAATTATCTTAATGCGGGTTATGCGTACGTATACCCATTTAGTTTGGTGTGTCAAAAATCATGTCACGCGTACGTATACACAATTTACGATGTTTGGTTTATTTAAGAAAATAGTCAAAACCGCGTGAACACGTACCTTAGATTTATTTGATATCGGGACCACATCACGCGAAAATGTACGCAATCACAATAGTAGTTTAAAATCCACGTCTAAAAGCATTCCTACGAGTATTTCCTTAAGGCGTTTTATTTACTAAGTGTGTTTAACCATGATCACGCGAACATGTACCTTGGTTTATTTGTTATGACAACTATGTCACGCATGCCTGTACATAATTGTAATCATTAATTTGATTATGAGTACATAAAATCATGCTTACATCTATAATCCTATGTCATATGTTTAGGTGTAAAGGTTCAATACTAATGTGACTTTATTTGTATCTAATAGGGCGTGTTATCTACAAACTGCTTATGAGGCCTAGATTTTTTAGCAGTTTGAGGCCTGATAAGGAATGGGTCCAAATGGACGTTGGCCCATGATTAGGTTGTCCACTATTTGGACCATACTACTCAATTAAGTGGAAAAGAATTTGGGCCTGTTTGAGTCCAATTGGACTCTGGCCCAATTCATCATTCAGATACATTTGATTCAAAAGGATTGCGCCTAGTAATGAGTCCAAGTGACTCTGGCCCAATATCCATTTGTGGACAAATAAATGAATTCAAAAGATAAAATTTGGGTCTAATGATATTGAGTCCAAGTAAACTCTAGCCCAATACATGTTTCAGAAGGAATTTCGAAATGAAAATTTTTATAACGACATTCATAAAGTTTGCCTATATTTTGTTTATCATAAATAGAAAGAATTTTGAATAACACGAAATTTTTGTTGAATTTTTGAACAATCTCCCTACTGATTTGCCTAAGTCTTTATTTTCGGAACGTAGGTTTGTAAACATATTTGTAATTGGAAAATTTAAAAGTGTGAAAGTCATTAATCAACTCATTTATTTAGAAAAAAAATCAGAACACAATTCCATAAACCCAATTGGTTTTGGGCCTGAAAATGTATTATGGTCACCATTTAATTTACTTAGAAAAATCCGGTTTTTTCATGACTTTAGGCTAATATTAATCAGCATATTTAAATATTGAAAAAAAGTATGGTAAAATTGCTAATTTATTAAGATGATTTAACATACAAGGAAATGCAGTAAAAATTATTTTTTTTTTGCCGACTGACTAACAATAAAACTGCCTATGGATATTTTGACAGAATTTCTAGAAAATGGTCTATGTGATATTATTGCATATGAACATACAATTTTATGAGGGTATGACTCTTTAAGAAAATTCTGTAATTTTCATAACACTTTCAAACTAATAGGTTTTCCTAAAACAGTGTGAATGAATTTGTACCATAACTTTTCAAGCAAACAACTTCAAACTAACATGGTTCATACAATATTGAAACTAGTTGCAGATTTATCAACAAATTCCAGTCATGAATCAGCAAAAGAAAGAAGCTTTACATTTTGTTAAGAAAATACCTTGACAATAGCAAACACACAAACAGATAAGGAAAATAAGTCTCTGAGAGGTTGAGCAAGAGCACAGCAGCCAGAAAACCCAAGCAGAAAATCAAAACCAGCTTCCAAATAAAAACCCAGAAATCCAGAAGACAATGTGAAAAACTAGTAGGAGTTCTTTGCTACTAGTGAAAGAAAGAGACTTCAGCTTTATATCTTCTATTTCGGGTTTATAAAAAAATATCTCTATTTTCAGGTGTGTAAAAAAGATTTGTAAGAATCTCAGTGAAATCTGAGAATGTGTGAGAATTCTGTGTATATGAATCTCAGAATGTCATTTAGAACGAAAAGAATGAATGTATTTATAGAATGAGGAGGTGAAAAGGGATGAGAATTAAGGTCCATAGAATATGTCAGAATTCCCTATAAATTAGGGAAAATAGCATCTTCTGTACAGAAATGGACAGCTGTCCAGTTCTGGAACCTTCCTTATCTTAGAAAATGGACAAGTGTCCTATTTTCGGATTTTATCCTTTTTCCTACTCAGCATTAGGACAGTTGTCCCTATTCTAGAAAGTTCTAGCACTTTCTAGAATGATTTTCCGAATTAGGTTTCCAAAATCGACCTTTAAAGGTCTTGGAATTACCTTAAAAGCAAATTGGTTTTGGGCCTAAGTCTAGTGATTTTTAGCCTGAAGAGCCCAGCTCTTAAGCTTTCAAAGCTATGGGCCTGTCTATTTAGTCAGACCCAATAATAATAAAACAACAAAGTTATGGGCATGTCTATTTAGCCATGCCCAATAATAATAAAAAAACCAAAGCTATGGGTCTGTCTATTTAGCCAAGCCCAAACCATTAACATCAATAAACAAAAAAATAAAAAATGAGACATAAATAAAGAAATGCAACACTGCTTAATATATATATATATATATATATATATATATATATATATATATATATATATNTTTATGTTCATTAATCTGTTTAATTACATGATTATGATTTATATACATTTTTTAGTTAAGTCTGATATTAATTAATTAAATTCGATTTTAACCAAATAAAGTAATAAATAATAAAAAATTGCATAATCAGAATAATAAATTAAGAAAATGCACAATAACATAAATAAATAAAAAATACGGACAGAAAATAAAAAAATAAAATAAAATGCATAATAACTGAAATGAAATAAATGCGAAAATGACATAAAAATAAGGAAATTAAAGTATTTAACTGTGAAAAAACTCTTATGCCAAAACTCCCGTCCAGGACCTAAGATCCTTGATGGGAGGTTTTGGCACGAGGATTTTTTAACGGTTAGGAAATGGGTAGATCTAGAATTTTGGCCTTTTTAGATCTAAGATCTATGGATTTTGGTGGGGTTTTCGGAGATTTGATTGGTAGGATGAGGTTTAGGAAGATGAAAGGAGTGTATGGTATGAGTTTGAAGGGTTTTGGAGCTCCATCATCGCCCTGGGTGATTTCCGACAGCGGGGTTAGGGAGGCTTAAGGATTTTCGGCCACCATGGGGTTCAAGGAGTGTTGGTTTTTTATGGTTTTAGTTAGTGGGGTGAGGTAAAGGAGGAGAAGATTAGTGGATTGAGGTTAATTTGGGGTTTTTTGGAGATTGACCGCCGCTGGTGGAGAATTCCGGTGGGCGCCACCGCCTTGGGGAGGGGTGGCGGCGAAAGTGGGAGGAGAGGGAATGGCGCGGCTAGGTTTAGGGTTTGGGGAGAGAGATGTGAGAGAATGAAGAGTTTGGAAATGAGGGAGAGTGAAGGTTTTAGGACATTTTTATATTAAGGGGGGGGGGGAGGGTTCCGGACCGTTGGATCTACTAGAGATCAATGGTCAAGATTGAGTGGGGGAGGTGAGTATGGATCAGATTTCTTAAGGGTTGGGCTTGGATTTTGGGGATACTTTTTGGATTGGGCTTGGTTTTAAAGACTTATCCGATTTTCGTTTAAGCTAACTAGTCTCTTTTAAGTCAAAATAATTTTGATTAAACTCTAAATTAAATACCAAATTATCTCAAGTTGTAAAACTACACTAATCATCTATTTATATTATTTACACGATTAACCAATCTTAAATTTAAAGGAAAATTACTTAATTTATTACTAAAAACTAAAAATAATGTTAAGAACAAATAATTTTTGAGATTTTCTTTTAATGAAGCAATTAATTATGTAATTAGGCATTAAATTAAATTAAGAGCCTAATAATTCAAGATGATGAAGGTTTAAATATTTTCACAACTCAAAAAAATGAAAAAAAATGCGACTAAAAATGCAAATAATTACAAATAAATACCAAAAATCCTAAAAAATAAAAATCTACAAAATAAGACTAATTTATTCATTAATTTTATAGGAGTATTTTAGTAAGGTAAAATTTACATGCTCACAGCTGCAACTTAGTGTTCCACTGAAGACTCCTCTACAACATTTACATGATTTAGTTACACACAATGTGGCACCAATATTGATGAAGACTTAATGAGACAAAATCCAATGGAGGATGAAGGAGATGATAAATCAACAGCAGAAAACTTCAAACAAGTGGCTAGGGAAGGAGATTTATCACCCATATCTAGTGCTAAAGGAGGTAAGAAAACTAAGAAGAATCAGAATAAAGATCTACCACATCCTTCAAGAATAATGACCATGAGGGCAGCTTCTCTATCTAAATGATGATGATCAAAACATTAATATGGAACATAAGGCTTGTGAATACACAACATGCCTTTCCTAGGGTGATCAACATGAATAGGGAGCATACAAAAGAAGAGATTCATTAATAGATATAGAAGGAGGTTGAATATGGAGACTGCTTATGCAAATATTAATGGGCAAATATGGTTGTTCTTTGATGCAGTGGTGAAATGAGAATTAGTGGAGGATACTAAGCAGCAGGTGACTGTGAGAGTGTTTCACCATGACCTAGGTCAGCACATGATGATGACATTTGTTTATGCAAAATGTTCAGTAATGGAGAGGTTGGAATTGTGGGATCACTTGTATTACTTAGCAAGTGATATGAAATTTCCATGGTTGGTAGGAGGGGATTTAAATGTGATATTGCACGAAGATAAGAAAATAGGAGGACTTCCAATACACCCTCATGAATATGAGGATTTGCATTTTGTGTAAACCCTTGTGGTTTGTTTGATAAATGATATAAAGGAAGTCTATTTACATGGTGGAATGGGAGACCCAATGATGCATGTATATTCAAGAGATTGGATAGGGTCTTTGTGAATTTTCCATTTCAAAACATGTTTCCAAGTATTGAAGTTGAACATCTAATTAGAATTGGATCAGATCATGCAATGGGAACTCAATGCAGGGAAGCTAGGTCCAACATGGGAAGGCCCCTACCGGGTTTCAACTGTCACCGTTAAAAAGTCATACGAGTTGGAGAATCAAGATGGAGTAAAGTTTCCAAGCAACTGGAACGTGGTTTTCCTTAAGAGAAACTATTGTTGATGAAGATCACTTGTACTGAAAGTATGTGCTGCACTATTTTTTCCATCGTCCAATTTTGGTCCCAATTGGATTTTTCTAGCAAGGTTTTTTATGAGGTAGCAACGGAAAGCATACTACGAAGTATGTTTCAACAGAAGCAATAAGACCTTTTAATAACACGTCACACAAGTTAAGAACCACTCGGGAGTGGTTAGATAATATTTTGCTCGATAGCAAAGTTCCTTCTGGGAAGTTAAGTTTGCTATCGAACAAAGATTACCTGACCGTTCACAAGTGCAAACCACTAGGGGATTGTTAGATAGTCTTTGGCTCGATGGAATAAATTCCTAAGGGGAAATGAAGTTTGTTACCTAAGTGATTATTATCTAGCAATTCACTAGTGGAATCCTCGAAGGTGTAAGACTTCCAATGTTTGAATTTTCATTCTTCGCATTCGAACATTAGGGAAAACGATATGAGGATATAACAACAACGACTGCCAATTCGACTGGAATACGAAACCAGGAAGCATTGTTATATCATTGGGATTGGGGACTGCGCGCACAACCTCATAGAAAAAAGGTGCACAAATTAGCCATACGAAATGTCAATTTCTTTTTAGCACAAGGGATGCTTATGTACTTTTGAAAATAGAAGGAATGAAGCAAAGTCCTTTTATTTCTATACTTTTTTTAAGCAAATATTTGACTGAACAATGAATTTATTTTATCATTTGAAAGTTAAAGTACTTCAAATGCTAGTGTCGTAATGAATAGGAGACGTCCTCTTCAAGATCACCGTAAACATAATAGGGCCTCTCTTATGAAAATCCTCACGATAAAGGGTTAATTTTGGAAAAACATGTGCCCAAAATCCAGACACATTTGAGAAAAATACACCCAAAGCCTTGCATGATCAGACGCAAATAATAAAACTTGCGCAAAACACTTAAACAAAAAGGGACGCAAAGATCAAACTTGCATAAATGTTTAAATGAAAATACGGAGAAAGGAAAACTCATATAATACTTGAGAAAAAAGTGCTTTTATTTATAAAGAACGTGCCAAATGGCACAAGTACAAAAGTTGGAGAAAGAAATCAAAAGATAAGCTGCTGCATCTCCGAAACCCATAGGAAGAGGGGTATCCAACCCCCAGGAGAAGTGGGTAGATCGGCCTCCGACTCGGTGTCTTGGTCTTTATCATTTTGACCTTCAGCATCATCGCCTTCCGATTTGTCTTTGGTGTTCGAGAATTCAAAACCTTAACCAGAAGAATTGGTAGCATCACGCTTGGCCGGAAGACCCCTTTTACCAGTTGACTCCAGCTCATGGGATTTACCCCATGAGTTCTTCTTTAAGTTGGTCAACCTCGGCTGAAAGATTTTCCCACACGACTGTGACAGACCAGAGGCTGACAGCGAGATCACGGACCGTAGAGCTGAAAAGTCTATTATGCTCATTGGTCCTCTTATGATTCTCTTCCAATTGGGCATACTTCGCCCCAGAAGCAAAAAGTTCTTGAACTTTCGAGTTTAAGGCAACCTCCAAATTATTCAATCTTTTAGCGGAGGCAACCTCGCGATCGGATGCAGCAAGAACACAACTATGAACTTCGGCTCATTTGGCCTTAGCCTCTTCAAATTTTGCCCTTAAGGGGGAAACCTCTTTGATAAGAGTTATTACTTCTTGCTCTCTTTGCTGCAACTAAGCCTCCAACTCAATAGCAGCAACATCTTGTGCTTCTTGTTCTAAGAGGCGAGCAGCAGTCTGATCTCGCTCGGCCAAAAGTTGATCTCGCTCTGAGGTAAGTACCTCCTTGTCATGAATCAGCCTTTGAGGACCCTCGGAAATAGGAAGTTAGCCTACAAAATAAAAATATGGGTTGAAGATCCTACTATATCAAAGATAGAAGAAATAACAAAGGGAACAAAGAATATAGAGATGTTGCGTTGTGCGTAGCGTTGTTCAGCAAACTTTCGAGAGAGAGTGTGTGTATTTTGTCTCTTCTTTTTCTAAAGCCAAAGGCTTCAGATAGTTAGCAAGTTCCACCAACCGGGATAGCAAATGTCACCCGGTAGAGACCGAGAGGTGACACTCCTCCTCCCTTGGGGGTCTTCGGAGGGCGCAACATAATTTTTCCCAAAATTCCTATGAACATGGGACTAACGAAGAGTGAGATCCTCCTCTCGGGTAGGTACGGCCAGTGGAGATGATGTATCAGTTGCTGGTGGTGGATACAAAGTTGGAGAAGAAGGAGATGAAGTTGATGGCATTGTAGGTTGAGAAGTGGCTGCAGCGAACACAGTACTAGTTATTATTTGCTTTTCAACCGAAAATAGATGTGACCTGGCACTCAACCTCGCGGTACCGGGTGTGGCAGCTGAGACTCGAAAGCAGGAGTTAGCATCTTCCACTACATGAAATTCCCCAGCGTGCTGTGATATTGTCTTCGATTGGCGTAGCTTACTTAACATATTGAGCATTCTGTTGAACTGATGAAGGTTGTCGTCTTCTATGTAGAGAAAACCCTTCATCAGTGGCTCTCTCATCATCTTCAATTATCACGGTTTCTATGGTCGGCTCAGATGCGACACTCGTGACTATGGCACCCGAAGATGGCTCGGGTTCGACACTCTTTGCCTTTTTATTTTATTCCTCGATCGCAGATGAACATCTCCTTATTTGTTGCTTGTTCTTCGGTGAGGGACTCTGAAAAGAACCACTTGTTCCAGAAGAAGGCTTAGAGACACATGTCTTTGCAAAAGCCTCCTGCAGCAACCTTGCCGCATCTGTAGGATTAGCCAAAATGTTCTCCTCGGGGACGATAACTGAGACATGGGGTAGACCTGAATTCAACTAGAAAGGAAGGTTAATCGATTTCTTTATATAGAAATCAAAAGACAGGGTAAGTTCAATTTACCATGATTTTTGGCCATCCACCTGTATTTCAGTGACAAGTCCTTCCACGTGCGGGTCTCGGACATAGTAACGTCCAAAATTGTCTGAACCCATTGGTCCAACCCGTCAACCTAAGTGGTATCCACCGAATTACTGAAATAAGCGAAAGAAGAACGGTCAATAACAAAATGGGATGATCTATAACAGAAGGAAAGATAAGCGAAGAACTTAGGAGTACGGCTCCATAATTCTTGAATGGATGAAGCTGTGGCTAGAATGATGTCACTGATGGCGATTGCAATGAACCATTCCATCCACCCACGGTCGTTGAAATCATCCTTGCTGGATAACAGAGCATGGTGTCCAGGCTTGCTGAAGTTTATCATTCCCCCGCGGAATACCTTGGGGGAATAGAGATTCATCACTCGAGTTAGGGATAACTCTTCTCCAGTCTCCTGGAACAGGCGCCGAAGACAAGAAGTCCTCCACACAAAAGGACTTACTTGTGCCAAGCACACCTGATAGCAGAGGAAGAACTCCACGTTCACGGAGTCAAGCTCTCCACTCAAAGAAAACGCTCCCAAAGTGAAGGGATACGTGTAAAAATACATAAAAACCCTTCTTGTGTAAGGTTATCCGTTCCGCCAGGTCGGCAGCGATAATGTCCAAATCATGACAGTGGCAGTCTTCCAAGGATGGTTGGAAGAAGAATATACACCAACAGCCCACGTACGAGGGTGAATAGAAGGATACTTCTCTTCAACATCTTTCGTAGTAACTAGACTCTTTGGGATGATGGTACTCATCATAGTGGGAGCAGTATCATCAACTTTACCTATGTTCTTTGAAGAACTAGGGTTTCTGAAAGAAAAGGACAATTTTTATCGGAAAGAGGGCTTTCTCTCTAAGAAGAAATTAAAAAAAAGGCTAAACACGAAGTATAAGTTTAGTAAAGAAAGTTTGAGAAAATTTAAAGTATTATGAAGTGTAAATAAATGAGGATGATGCGTATAAGTAATGGTATAAGCGGCTAAATCATGCCTATAATTACCTTGATAAATGGAAAAAATGATGCTAAATCACGGGATGATGCGTGTTCCGAAAATTAAATACGGAGGACGTGCGTCTAATCAACCGTTAAAAACTTTTCAACGAGGGTCATCGAATTTCCCTCCAAAGAAGGTGTTTCTACCAACTTCTCGGTGATACAAAGTTATGCCACCGAAAGCAGGAACTATCTGTATAGGGTAAACTGTGTTTATATTAAATAATCGCATGAGGAAGTGACACATGGAGCCGAAGACAGAAGATAGAAGAATCTGAATGCAACGATCTCGTCTGTTACCAGAGAGAATGATACTCATAAAGGTGAAATAAACGCCTGTCATCCGGTAGCATTTAATGAGGAATATTCTACAGTATTAAGTACACAGTCCGTTACAAGGAATACAACATGCACTGCATGCCGTTACACATTCTTCAATGGCCCTCATAATTGACATTAAAGAGGAGCTTGATCCTAGGACCTTGTAGGTGCTGCTATAAATTGTGAGCTCTATTATCATTGTAAAGAACACGGATTTTCTTGCAAACATATGCTACACTCAATTCAAAGCTCAATTGCAAACTAATTTTATCTTTTTGCTTACTGATATCATTACTATTGTCCCAGAAATCCTAGTCCCGAAATTATTATTTTTGCTATTTTATCTCCATCTCAAAGCTAAGTATTTCATTTTTGTCTAATTCATCTATTATTTTAGGATTAAATTAATTCACCACTCTATAAACCACATATAAATTCTACTGTACTATTTTACGGGTAAACAACAGTTTACCATTTAACATATGATCAGAAAAATTGACAACGATATATAATTTACCAGCACTCACAGGAAGTTACTATAACGACCCGGTCGATCATTACGTAGAAACTGCATTATAATTACTATTATTGCCTTGTCATAGGTTGTTATTACTGTTATTGATGTGTTAGAGTTGGTAGGCTCGGAATAGGAATGGTTGTAGTGAGAATTTAGTCACTTAGTCTTTAGAAATAGCCTTATAGTTATTGGTAAACGACCTTGGAATGCAGTTTTTATGGTTCCGATAGATTCGTTAGGTGATTTGGGACTTAGGAGCGTGTTCAGAATATTTTTGTGATGTCCGGTGTAGAATTAGGCTTGAATTGGCAAAAGTTAGTTCTTTGGTGATTTCCGATCGGCAGTGGAAAATAGGCTATTAGGGCTAGAATGGAATTCCGGAAGTCAGAACAGATTCGTAATGTCATTTTTTATATGTCTGCAACATTTCAGGTCAATCAGAGTTGTTTTGGATAATTTCGGCATCATTGGTGGATTTTCGTAATTTCAAAGTCCTTAGGCTTGAATCCGATGTGATTTTGGTGTCTAGATGTTATTTTTGGTGTTCCAAGAGTGTAACTAAGTTTGAATGATCGTTTATGATGTGCTGGTAAATTTGGTTAGGGCCCCGAGGGGCTCGAGATTGATTTTGGATGATTAACGGGCATTTTGGCTTTGGAAAAGTCTGCTGTTTTTCTGGTGTTAGAACAGCAGCGCGATCGCGAGGTCAGGGCCGCGATCGCGTAGGGTGGAGTGAGGCCAGGAGGAAATTGCTCAGTGCGATCACGGAGGTCGGGTTGCGATGATGTATCTTTGGGTGCTGTTCATTTGCGATCGCGTGATGTCAGGTCGCGATCGCGTAGGGTTGGCAAGCCTGAGTCTAGGGTCACGTGTTGATCTTTGCAAACGCGGTCGATGGTTCACGATCGCGTACGTTCAGGTAATAAGGAACTGCGATTGAGTGGGCTTTGTTGTGATCGCGAAAAGTATATTTTGACAACTAAGGATTAGTGAATCGCGATTGCGATGTGGGTCTCGCGATCGCGATGAATAAGGAACTGGGCAGTATATAATTAAACCCTCCGCGACCATTAAACCATTTTACACCAATTTTGAATGGGAAAAGAGCTTTGAGGCGATTTTGAAGAGAGAAAATCATTGTGCTTTATTTAGATAAGGATTTTGGACCTTAAATCTCGATTATAGGTGAGTACGGAACATAATATCCGTGTTTAATTAGGAAAAATCAGTAGAAAAAGCTGAAACTAGGCTTAGGTTTAAGAGGCCTTTTAGGGATGATTTGAGGGGTCAAACGGACTCTGATTTCAGAGTTCTTTATATGTATGGACTCGTGAGATAATGAAGATTGTTTTGGTATAAATTCAGTCAAGTTCCAAGATGCGGGCCTGGGGGTCGGGTTTTGGCTAATTTCGAGTTTTTTTGCTAAAATTGATATTTTTCAATTGGAATTCATCCCCTTAGCATAATTTGATGTGAAAAAAATTTGAACTTGATAGATTTGGATCACTCGGGAGTTGATTCGAGAGGCAAGCGTGTTGCGGAATAGCTTTTCGGGCTAATTTGAGGTAAGTAATGTCTTTAAAT
Organism: Nicotiana paniculata; assembly: GCA_005239505.1. Taxonomy (NCBI): domain Eukaryota; kingdom Viridiplantae; phylum Streptophyta; class Magnoliopsida; order Solanales; family Solanaceae; genus Nicotiana; species Nicotiana paniculata. The sequence continues at coordinate 47,615 of ML306716.1, forward strand.
CCTGTCCTGAGGGTATGAAACCCCGGACTTTGCATCCTTTCACGGATTTTGGAATGCAGAGATTTGAAATTTTAAAATATATCCCATTTTCGGCAACTATTGAGTTGCAAACCCAATTTTAAATCCTATGCTTAATAGTAGTGATATATTTTGATATAATTTGGGTTGTAAGGCATGTTTGGGGCCTAGTGCCGATCTGTTTACCTCTTGGGGGCTGTTTTTACTATTTTCCTCACTTGATATGTTATGATTTCCACTCAGTGTTTTCTTAATAATTGTTTTGGCACTAATAGTATTTTGATATTATTTCTTGAAAATGAAACACTGTCTTGGGTCGAGAACCCGGTATAATAATGGCCCGAGTGGCATGTTGAGAGTGTCTGACTGAGTGAGGCTGCAGGCCAATATTGTTAGGATGTTATGATATGATAGAGGCCGAGGGAAAATATTGTGAGTAATTTATGCCATGATGAGGCTGGCCAAGGGCCAATATGTGAGTGATTTATGCCATGATGTGACTTGTTATAGCGTTTGGGCTGTAGGAGCCCCTCCGGAGTCTTTGCACACCCCCAGTGAGCGCAAGTACCTGCTGAGTGCGAGGGATGCCCACGGGGCTGATATTGAGTGACTCTGAGGTTGCCCGCTAGGGTGATACTGAGTGATGGCGATGTGCTGAGGGAAATTGTTACGAGAAATGATTATGGCCCGATGGGCAGATTTATGATGATTTTATTGAGTTTTTGATTGTGATTCACTTTGTTTTCCAAACTGATTTTACTGAGAGTTTACTGAGATATATTGAAATTATACTTGTTTCAAAGGATTTCTGGAAATTGGTTTTCGGACTTATGTATTTGATGTATACTTTATGGAGACTTGATATTTTACTGTTTTGTGGATTGGTTTTTTGTGCTGTGTGTTTCGTATTTTTCATACTGTGATTTATTTACTACTGAGTTGGCGTACTCATCATTACTCCCTGCACCCCTGTGTGCAGATCCAGGTACTTGTTCGGAGCAGTAGTCGTCCGAGTTCGTTATCAGCAGCTTACGGGATTTCGAGGTAGCTGTCCAGCGTCCGCAGCTTCTCCATTTCTCTTCCTTTATTAGTATTAGTATTTATTTCATATACATTGATTAAGACATTAGCAGAGTTAATTTTATTTCTTAGATGCTCATGATCATTGACTCCAGTCTTGGGAGGATTGTTTAGAATGTTGGATTATTATTGGGGCATAAAGATTTAAAGAAATTATTTTATGCTTTGTTGTTGCTTGTTATTGATTATTGAAACATTATAATAGAACAAATGGGTAGTTATGTGATGGTTGGCTAGCCTAGTTCCACGATATACGCTATCACAGCCTGTTAGGATTTGGGGTCGTGACAGTTACGTTTCTCCTCTTCTTAGCAAGAGGCTGTAAGCCTTGACATTAATGAGTTGCCAACAATATATTCTCATATTAATGAGACTTCATTAATGTCTCCAAGAAAGACAAGACGATCAATTCATCTGCACATATGTGCTTTTTCAGCCTACGACGTTAATGAAATTTCGTTCACTCATAACGTATATGTCTAAATTCTATTAATTGCTGTTTCTATTTATGCCTTACAACCTTCTCTACGGAAAAGGGCAGTTTAAACCAAACATTGTTGTTCTATTAAAATAAAGGGTGAGCAAGACTTTTTTCTTCATCTTTAGTTAATTAATCTGTTTGTTTGTTAATAGCTTTGTTTCATTTTTTCGCCACCTTTGCTCCTTAATTAATATCTGTACTTCTATATTTTGGAACGATCTCCATGCTTCTACACTTGTAATTTGTGGGCTGGTAATGACTTCTCTAGTCGCTAACAACAGAACTTATTTTAGTTCATACACAATAAGTTCTGTTTGAAAAGCAATTGGAGTGCAATTTTACATACAGATGCAATAACAAAATTGTTATGTCGGTTATTATAAACTGTGATTAGAAATTAGAATTACTTAAAAGGCAAAATCAATTGACGAAGTATAAGCAACGACCACATTTGGGTGCAAGTAAATCAATATGAGATGCTAATTTACGTACGAAAATTAAGTCCGTCCTCGTTCTTAAAAATGGTGTTATATTTCAAGAAAAAGGAAGCATCAGTAGTGAATTTTTTAAATACTTGAGATGATTCTCTTTAATGTTTAATGATTATAAGGTACGCGTGATATCTACATAGAAGTGGTAATCTATACATCCGAGTGCAGTTTTTTTTATACAATATTTGTAGTTGACATAAATTACTCCATCTGTTCCAATTTATGTGAATTTATTTTCTTTTTGGTTCGTTCTAAAATGAATGACCCCTTTCTAAATTTGATAACGATTTAGCTTAAACTTACAATTTTATCTTTAATGAGAAGCTCTTACAACTATACAAATATTCTAGGCCCCTTTTTGACTTTTTTAGGACCACAAAATCCAAAAGTCTTCATTTTTTCTTAAACTTCGTGTTCAGTCAAACAAGTTCACATAAATTGGAACGGAGGGAGTATGAATAATGGTGCTAATGAAACTTTCAAGTTTACTGCATAATTTCTTTTTTATCTCTGCAGAAAATATAACTACAAGGATGGGTTGCAACCGGATGAGGGCATTGGAGCATATTCGTGTGTTATTCTGCATATTATCTGTGATATTAGTAAATTGTAAAACATACCCTCCATCCATAGAATATGGTTGTTTGTTGTTATGTACTGACTACTTAAGAGTGGAGAGAGGCTTAGTTCATCTTCCTCTGCAAGAGATAGAAAGAAGATGTACAGATGGAGTACCTGAATTTGATTGTGAGATCAAGAGGTCGTATGACGACCATGAGATTGACGATTGTCATGATCCTAAACGATTCCCATGTGTTTACTCACTACTAAGATAAACTTCGCATTTGGAATTGTTTATGAGAATAACTTTATCCTTGTAATTCATACTATAATAATAATATTACTCATGATACATATAAATGGAATACAATGAATGCTTTATTAAACGTTACAACTAATTCTCTTATTTATAGCTCATAATCTACTACACTAGATGATTCATTTTTTCTAATCAGTTGTATAAGGATTCCTAAATTAGAGATTTGTCTTAGTCACGAAAGACTCAACTCAAGATTGACTGTTTTCTTGCACATTAAAAACTTTGGTAAGCCCATCATAATTTGTTTCTCGTTTCAATTATGAATTCTGGTTCGCTTGGTAAGTAGAAGCTCGCTAAATGTCGGTATCAGCTATCAGGATTTTGATCGTGACATTGTGTACTTAGTTTATTTGTGCGCGTAATAATATGACTATTGTAATTAATTGTTGGGTATTGTAGTAAACTATTGATAAAATACAGAAATTGTTATGAATAAAATTGTACTTAGAGTGAATGTTTATCTTTTAAAGAATTTTTAGAGTTTGTTGTTTTGTGGTTAAGTCACTTTTCCCCTACAAATAGAGGAGTTTTATCCCATTGTAATTCATCTAAAAATATATGGACTTCTCTCTCTCTTTTCTTTGCAATATTCTTCTTTTCTTTTATTGTTTTATTTCACATTAGAAACTCCTTGAGAAGACTAAGGTATATGTAACGACTCGACTCGTCATTTTGAATTTCGTCTGGTTCGGCAGTTTGAGGTCGTGAGTAACTTCACATTGTGTATTATGACTTGCATACATCATCGGGTTGGGTTTTTGAGTGGCTCGGAAATAATTTTCAGGAGAGACTCATATTTGAGAAGCTCGAGGTTGAAAGAATCGACCAGGTTTGACTTTTGAGTATTGGACCTCGGATCGGAGTTTCGATGGTTTCGGTAGGTCTAGATGGTGATTTTGGACTGGGGCGTATGCCCGGATTTGTATTTGGATATTTGTAGAATGTTTCGTCATCCTTTGGCGAAAGTTGGCAAGTTAAAGGTTTAGAATTTTCCTATGTTTAACCATGGTTTGACTATAAGGCTAGATGGTTAGGAATTTGGTTTCGAGACTTGGAATAGGTCCCTTTCGTCATATAGAAGTTGCCTGCAAAATTCGCTGTCATTTGGAGTTGATTTGATAGGGCTCGGATGCTTGGTTGCGATTCTAGAAGTTTTTGAAGTTTATTATGATTTTAATGTGTTTTGGCGTCCGGTTCGTGCTTTTAGAGGTTATTTTAATGTTTTGATCACGCGAGAGAATTTATGTGATGTTGGACTGGTGTGGGTGTTTGGTCTTGAACCTCGAGGGCTTGGATGAATTTCGGATGGGTTTCAGATTGTTGAGCGCGGAAAGAGAAACAAAAAAAAAAACAGAAGGAGAACGAGGGGAACGAGAAAACGAATCTGGAGAAAACGAGAGCACAAAAACGCATCTCATTCGTCTTCTTCCTCATTGGTTCATCATCATCTTCACAAACTTTCTTCTTCCTCCATGAAAGTCTAGCCATGAACACCCAAAGACACAGCAGTAACTCCTCATCAAAGCCTCATCTTCTTGACATCGTTTTCACCAAGAAGACAACCCTTTAACCACCCAAAAACGTCACCCATCAACAACCAAAAACAAGCCATAAATCACTGTCAAACTTGTCCCAAAATCATCCCGAAAACAGCCCTGAATCACCCCTAGGAATGGCAGGCGGTGCGGGTTGGTGTGGGGTGGGTTCTGTCTGAACCCGCACAATTTAAACCCGCCCGCCCCACCGCATAGAATTTAAACCCGTATTCACCCCCGCACTCCACCCGCCTTGCTCCGCCCCGCCCTGCAATTTTTTTTTATTATAAAATTTCTTTCTTTTTTAAAAAGTTAGACTTAAATCTGATTTTTTTAACAAAAAAAATTAATTATATCCAAAACTTCGGACAAGGCAGTGTAAAACTTTCGATATAGTTCATACCAAAATATCTGGGTTTTTTGTGATTCACCCAAAAAGCGACACCGGATCAGCCCTGAATAGCACTCCAAAAACAGCAAAACCGCAGCTGAAAAAAGTCCCCGAACAGCCCTAAAAACCACCCCAAACCACCACCATTTTCAGCTTCAAACTCCAGCCAAAACACAGCTGAAAGCACACCAAAATCAGCTGAATTAGTCTCCAAAATCAGCTCCGAAAACAACCCTCAAATCTAGTAAAAATAGTCCCAAAAAAATGTCCCCTTCTTAGCTCAAAAAACGCAGAAAAGAACCTGTAAAACCCCAACATAAACCCATCACTATTAGCACTCCCAAACAGTCGTGAATCACCCATTAAAATCCAGCCGAGTCCCAACCTCGTCCCCCCATTTTGCGTGACTTTCAAGAGATTCTGTTCGAGGTCTTTTCCGGCGAGGCTCTCGTTTATTTGAAATCTGGTTCTAGCGAGGCCAGTTGTAACGACCCGGCCGGTGATTTAGAGAGTTATAACCACATTTCTGTATTTTTGCTTTTTTTGTACTTTACAGCTGTATTTTATCGTATTAGGTTGGTTGGTTCGGGTCCGGAGTGATTTTGGAGTGAATTGAGACACTTAGTCTCTAAATTAGAAGCTTAAGTTATAAAGTCAACCGGATGTTGACTTATATATAAAGGATCTCGGATTTGAATTCTAATGGTTTTATTAGCTCCGTTAGGTGATTCTGGACTTAAGAGCGCGTCCGAAATGTGATTTGGAGGTCCGTAGTAGAATTATGCTTGAATTGGCGAAAGCTGAAAATTTGGAGATTTTGATCAGCAATGGAAAATTTGATCTCGGGTTGGAATGGATTTCCGTAAAATGGAGTAGGTTCGTGGTGTCATTTGTGACGTGTGTGTAAAATTTGAGATCATTCGAACGTGGTTTGGTAGGTTTCGACGTCCTTTGCGGAATTTGAAAGTTTAGAAGTTCTTAGACTTGAATCTGATGGTAATTGGGTCTTTTGAGGTTGTTTTGAGTGATTGGAAAGCTCGACTAAGTTCGTATATTGATATATGACTTGTTGGTATGTTTGGTTAAGGTCCCGAGGGATTCGGGGTGATTCCGGATTACTAACGGGAGGTTTTGAATTTGGAAATATAGCTGAACTGCTGCTGGTGGTGTTTTTTCGCAGCTACGGAGGGGGAGGCGCACGTGCAAGGACGCAGGTGTGTGAGGGTGCTCGCATATGCGAGCCCGCAGATGCGAGGTTGAGTCATAGACGCGGAAGTGGGGAGATTGGCCAGCTCCGCAAAAGGATATTGGCTAGCCTCCCCCTCAGCAACAGTATCTGCATGGACATGCCGGTAAGGAGTGAGTTATACGTAAATATAACCCAGTAAGATCATCGACCCGCCACTCTGAATACCTCTGGAACAAGTGTTAAAAAATACAAACACACAAAGAATATGCACATAAATTCTTTCACCATATAATTACTTTATAAGGTCCGAACAATTACTCAACAACAACATTATATATATCTCAATACAATGTACACTAAGGACTTGTCATTAACGCTAGTGCAGGAAATTAACCAAACACCCTAACAATTCCATGGCAGCTAACACAATGCCTCGAATATATTACGGCGACATACACAATGCCCTAAATCTATCACGGCGACATGCACAATGCCCCAAATATATCACGGCGGCATACACAATGACCCAAATATATCACGACGGAATACACAATGCCCAAACGCCATAGCACGAGGCTATGCCACATCATAAATCACTTAATAAATAATTTTAGCTTTTTACAAAATAATATATTGCGGCTGGTCAAAGACCACCGATTCTGTCAAGCACACGCTCGTCCCAACACATGGACCAGGCAGATAAAACATACTTTGAAAATGAGTTTTAGAAAAAGCAAGTACCAAAGCTTAAAGTCTCACTTACCTTGCTAACGGGAAGTTCTCCAACCTCGCAATGCCTAGAACACCAACCTAACAGCCTCAATCTATCCAGAATATTGAATAACACATTCTAATTAGTTTATGTGAATAATTTCTAAAATCTTAGGACGAGTCAAAATGAAAATCAACCAACTAGTACAGAATTAGTTGTCCAAAGAAAATAACTGAAACAATGACAATTATGCCACTGTGCCATATGCCAAAACACTTTCTTATATTTAAAACTAATCATTATCATATGATTATCCCATGATTAATCACTACTATTTTCATTACTACAGTCAGTAGGTAATTATCATATTCCTATGATAAAGATGGTAGAAGCCTTTAGCAACAAAAACATTTACATAGTTTTCCATAAGAATGATAATCAAATAGCCCTCAATCATTATGACTATCATTGTCTTGCTTTCTTAAACATTAAAACAATTTCCAACTAATATAAGTTGGCAATTACATCACCAATTAAACCCAGTAATACACGTAATGTTAACTTATTTTCTATTTACATGTGTAAATTCCTCTACCAAAGCACTCCAACTGTGATAGCCGCCAACGAATCCTCTCAATATTTTGCTTTTTTATTTCTTATTTTTTTCTTTTTTTTTTACGATGTAACCCTATTTCACTAAAATATAACAGCCACAAAAGAATGGGCTTGGCCTACTACTATTTAATTAAAAAGTTAGCCACTAGACACTTATTTAGTACAATATACAAATTCCCTTTAACTTGATTAATATTCGACTCTATAGCTACAAACTAAACTAATTCTTAAATCTCACCATTTAATAAATATTAAAAAAAATTTGGGTTATTACACCTCAACTTCTCCAGACTGACCCATCATCAACACAAAGGAATCACATCCCGCATCTCATCCAGGGACTCACAAGCTATCGATGCTCCGCTGATACCGAGCGCTCGCATGCGCACACGAATGTATGCTTGTCACCTCACATAAGTATTGGGTTATTACACCTAATCAATTACACACATAATTAGGCCTATCTACCTGTCAGAGAGCTCTCGAAACACATGTTCTTAAACAATTCCACACATAACTAGTCATTTCATGGCCTTGCACATAATTTGGTCACCTCGACAAGTCCTATATAATTCAATTACTTCAACATGCCATACACACTTAAATTAATCCTTTAACCATCACATGAGCTTCACATAATTTCATTTACTCCAAGGGGTTGCACATTACACAAATAGTTACAACATACACAATTATGGCACAACTTGAGAAGTTACAACAGTAGAGCAATTAAGGGAAAATAGGGTGCTTTTGCATAAAACTGAACATAACATATACTTGCTTAGAGATGACGGTTCACACGATCACTACTAGACTTATTCAAACAAATGGGGATACTTTTCTTTCATTTCATTTTCCGCTTCCCACGTGGCTTCCTCAACTTGCTGACTTCGCCACAACACTTTAACTGAAGCAATTTCTTTGTTCCTCAATCTACGGACTTGCCTATCAAGAATAGCAACCGGAACCTCTTCATACGATAGTTCTTCATTAACCTCAATAGTCTTGGCACGATGGCTGATAGATCTCCAACCACTTTCTTCAACATAGACACATGGAACACCAGGTGCACTAATGACATTTCAGGGGGCAATTCCAGTCGATAGGCCACCTGTCTTATCCTTTGAGCGATCCGATACAGCCCGACATACCTAGGGCTCAATTTTGCTTTCTTCCCAAACCACATTACTCCCTTCATGGGAGACACCTTCAAGAATACCCAATCATCTACTTAGAACTCCAAATCTATTCGACGAACATCCACATATGATTTCTGATGACTCTGAGCAGTTTTCATCCTCTCCTGAATGACTCTAACTTTTTCCATAGCTTGGTGCACAAGATCTGGTCCTAGAAATTCGCCTCGCCAACCTCGAACCATCCAATCAGAGACCTACACCTCTTTCCGTACAATTCTTTAAATGGGCAATCTGAATACTAGCATGGAAACTGTTACTATAAGAAAATTCTATAAGCGGAAAGTTTTCATCCCAGATGCCCTTGAATCTAACATACAAGCCCACAATATATCTTCAAGCGTATGAATAGTCCGCTCTGCCTACCCATCAGTTTGTGGATGGAATGATGTGCTGAGATTTACCTGAGTACCCAAACCATGCTGAAATGTTTTCCAAAAGTTGGTTGTGAACTGGGCCCCTCGATCCGAGATAATAGAAACTGAGGTGCCATGGAGCCTGACTATTTCTTTGATATACAACTGAGCGTACTGCTCTGCAGTATCGGTGGAATTGACTGGAAAGAAATGTGCCGACTTCGTGAGTCGATCCACTATCACCCAAATCGAGTCGAACCTACGTGGAGTGCGAGGTAATCCCACCACAAAGTCCATATTGATCATCTCCCATTTCCACATCAGTATTTCCATAAGCTGTGTCAATCAACCGGGCCCCTGATGCTCGGCCTTGACTTGCTGACAAGTCGGACACCTAGCCACAAACTCCGCCATACCCCTCTTCATACCATTCCACCAATAAATCTCTTTGAGATCATGATACATCTTCGTAGAACCTGGGTGTACTAAATACCTGGAGTTGTGAGCCTCTGCCATCACCCTTTCCCGGAGAACATCCACATCTGGAACACATAACCTCCCTTGACACCGCATGGCACCATCATCATTTTCGAGTGAGAATGTTGAAGTCTTGTGATTCAAAATTGCTTCCCTCAATTGTTCCAAAGCCGGATCCCTGAATTGCTTTCAGTTGACTTCTGCTAGAAGCAAAGATTCTGCTCCATTACGCACCATGACATCCCCTTCATCTAAGGTCGAAAGACAGACCCGCAGACTAGCCAACTGATAAACATCCCTAGACAAAAGCCTCTAACCGACTTCCAAATGTGCCAAGCTACCCATGGATTTTCGACTAAGAGCATCGGCTACCACATTCGCCTTCGCTGGATGGTACAAAATATTCATATAATAGTCCTTGAGCAATTCTAACCACCCCCGCTTCCTTAAGTTCAACTCCTTCTGCTTGAATAAATACCGAAGACTCTTGTGGTCTACGAACACGTCCATATGGACCCCATAAAGATAATGTCGCCAGATTTTTAATGCAAACACAACCGCCGCGAGCTCCTAATCATGCGTCGAACAATTATTCTCGTGATTGTTGAGTTGCCTTGAAGCATACGCTATAACTTTACCACACTGCATCAACACACACCCCAAACCAACCCTCAAAGCATCACAATAAAGCACTAATCCCTCTAAACCTTCTGGCAGGGTCAACACTAGTGCCGTAGTCAATCTCGACTTTTATTCCTGAAAACTCTTTTCACATGCATCGGACGACTGTAACATAACTGCTTTCTGCGTCAGCTTAGTCAGTGGGGAGGCGAGAGTAGAGAATCCCTCCACGAACTTCTGATAATAACCAGCTAGACCCAAGAAACTGTGAATCTCTATCGGGGTCGTTGGCCTAGGCTAATCCTTCACCGCTGCAATCTTTTGGGGATCAACCCGAATCCTCTCCCTGAAAACAACATGGCCCAAAAAGGTGACTGATTCTAGCCAAAACTCACATTTTGAAAACATTGCATACAATTGGTGCTGATGAAGAGTCTGCAGAATTTTCCTTGAGGTGATTAGCATGATCGTCCTGACTCCACGAATAAACAAGAATATCATCAATGAAGACAATCACAAAGGAGTCGAGAAACGGTTTGAAAACCCGATTCATAAAATCCATAAAAGCTGTTGGGGCGTTGGTTAGCCCAAAAGACATTACCAGAAATTCAAAGTGCCCATATCTAGTTCTGAAGGCAGTCTTAGGAATATCCTGCTCCCTGATTTTTAACTGATGATACCCGGACCACAAATCAATCTTTGAGAAGAACTTAGCACCTTACAACTGGTCGAACAAATCATCTATCCGAGGAAATGGATACTTATTCTTGATGGTGACCCTGTTGAGTTGCCAATAATCAATACACATCCGAAGCAATCCGTCTTTCTTTCTGACAAAACGAACCGGTGCGCCCCAAGGCGACACACTTAGCCGAATGAAACCTTTTTCTAATAGATCTTTCAATTGTTCTTTTAACTCCCTCAGTTCTGCTGGCGCCATTCGGTAAGGTTGAATAGATATTGGCTGCGTATTTGGCAATACATCTATCCCGTAATAGATCTCTCTATCTGGTGGAATCCCATGAAGCTCGTCCAGAAATACTTCAAGAAATTCATTCTCAACAGGCACAGATTCGGGAGCAGGCACCTCAGAAGTGGTGTCCGCAACCCGAACCAAATGATAGATGCACCCTTTTCTGATTATTTTTGAGGCCTTAAAGTAGGAAATGAGTCTACCTCTTGGCAAAACATTATTCCCCTCCCACTCGATAACTGATTCATTAGGAAATTCAAGCCTCATAATTCTAGTTCGGCAGTCGAGTTTAGAAAAGAACGAATGGAGCCAATCCATCCCCATAATTACATCAAAATGTACCATTTCTAACTCAATAAGATCGGCCACGATATCCTGACCATGCACCGTGACAACACAATTTCTATAGACTTGCACGACCATAATGGAATCACCAACCAAAGTCGACACAGATAACGGCTCGTGAAGCTGTTCGGGTTCTATCACAAAACTTGAAGCAATAAATGGAGTAACATATGACAAAGAAGACTCGGGATCAATAAGAGCATAAACATCATGTGACTGAACAGTCAAAATACCTGTGACAACATCTAGAGAAGCCTCGGTGCTCTGGAAACCACTCAAAGCATAAAACCGGCTAGGTGCCCCTTGACCCCGTGCTCTACCCCTAGCTGCTCCGCGTCCTGCTGGTGCTAGAGGGTGTGCTGAGGACATAGCGGGTAATGAACTGGAGGACTGAGCAACACCCCTACCTATTCCTTGACTGGGCGCACGACAATCTCGCTGAACATGGCCCCTCACTCCACATCTATAGCTTACCGGAATATCCAAGTAACAAGGCCCAATATGAAATCTCCCACACTTAGGGCACGGGACCCTCCGCTGCTGCTGGAACTCCCACCTGAACGACCCGACTGATGGAACCTCCTACTATCTGAACCGGGTTCAAAACGACCTCCCTACTAATAACTGTGCCTCAGTGGCGGCACACTGGCTGAGGACTGAGCATATGACAGAGATGGCCCTGATGACCCTCTCCAAAGGGCTGATCTCACACCTCCAATTGAGCTCCCAGGGTTGCCCGCTGACCGGGCCCTACTACTGATCTCTCTCTCCATCCTTATCTTCAATTTCCAAGCCTCCGTAGCCTGGGTGAATCCCACTATTTTCCCATAAATCATATCCGAATGCAAGGCAGCTGTAGAAGCTTCATTAATAACCAAGGGACCAAGGCCCTGAACAAACTGACGAACTCTAGCCTCCATAGTAGACACCATGTGAACAACATATTTGGACAAGCGCACAAACTCAATATGATACTCACACACACTCATGTTGACCTGCTTAAGGACCTCGAACTCCGCAGCACGGGCTTCCATAGTCTCGGCATGTAAGAAATGATCCATGAAGGCATCAACATACTCATCCCACTTTGTCGGAGGGCTCCCCTCCCCATGGGACCCCTCCAACATCTCAAACCATGAATACACTACTCCCTTTAACTGATAGGATGCAAACTCAACCCCCTCGGTCTCTGTAGCCTTCATAACCCAGAGAGTCTTGCACATCTCATCAATGAACTCCTGAGGATCAGCCTCTAGGTCGGTGCCTGTGAACTCTGGATGGGCTAACCGCAGAAACTCGTTGACCCTGGAACTTAAAGAATCCCCTTCCTCGCCAGAGGATGCAGGGGTAGCATGTGATCTTTGGGCCTGGGCGGCCACTAACTGGGTTAACATCTGAATAGCTCCCCTGAGGTCCCCATCAGAAATACCGGGACCGGAAGCTGGGATTGAAGAAGGATCAGGAAAATCGGCGGCAGGGACTGTAGCACCCTCCGCTAGAGCAGGAATATGAATATTCTGGCCTGGGATGGAAGAGTTAGGCAGATTCAGGGCCTGGCAATGATTCTCACCCGCACCATCAGATAAAGAATTCACGGCCACTCCTGGGGTGGCATCGACCTCAAGGTCGAGTCGAGCTCTCTTGTTGGGTGCCATTTACTGAAAATCAGAACAATGCACGAGTTAGGGATAAACAACCTCACCTTCCACCACATCACACGATATAGAATAGCAATAAAAGGGTATTTTCCTAAATGTCCATGAAGCCACCTAATTATAGATGTGGTCGACAACACACCGATAAGAAGGACTCTACTAGACACGACTCCGAGACATCCTAGGACACTTTACCTTAGGCTCTGATACCAAGTTTGTCACGCCCCAAAACCGAGGGACGAGACCGACACCTAACCGGGTGAACTTGGTCAAGCGGACCTGGATTGCCTTTCCTATCCAACGTGTTTCCCCCGTATATACAATGCACCATATCCATACGAAATAAAAATTTAGGATTTAAGCGTGGGTTTACAAACTTAAGTTCATTTTTCTTTTAGAATTTCAATAATTGATTCCCAAAACATACACAATACATACATAAATTTCCAATACGGACCACGATTTCGAATACGTACAGTTACTACCCAAAATACATATATACACCCACATCATGTCTACAGAGCCTCTACAAATACTAGGAGTTTATACAATACTTACTGGCAACAAGGCCCCGGCTATACCTTACAATACATAAAAGACTCAAAAGAGATGGCATGAATTACACACGACCCCGGGAGAAAGTGGGGCTCACCGGTACTTCCTGAAAGATGAGGAGCAGGCACCACTAACGACGAGCTGAGCTACCTGCTATGGACCCACCTACATCCATATAAAAGATGTAGCGCCCCAGGCAAAAGGTATGTTAGTACTGTGGAATAGTACTAGTATTTATGAGCAAACTTTACTCAAAGTAAAATCAAGAGATGCACAGATAGAAAGCAGTTAAAGGAACCAACACATAGTGCACAGTGATACAAAAACTAGTACGATTGAGAGCCTCACAGATTCTTATTTCAACACAATAACATTTCAGCTTTATTACATTCTGTTGCGTCGTGCAACCCGACTTACATTGTTGCGGCGTGCAACCCGATCCCACCGTACAGCTTACACTCCACCCTTGTTACCTCTCCACCCTTATTACCTCTTGTTGCAGCGTGCAACCCGATCCCACCGTACAATTTACACTCCACCCTTGTTACCTCTCCACCCTTATTACCTCTTGTTGCAGCGTGCAACCCGATCCCACCGTACAATTTACACTCCACCCTTGTTACCTCTCCACCCTTATTACTTCGTGTTGCGCGTGCAACCCGATCCCACCGGACCATCACATTTCATGGCAAACAATAATAGCCCACAATTCAATCACAGGGTTTCATATCATCAAGAGTACAATTTCATAACACCCAACCAATCATGTGTTTCATAATAGTCTTTATCATCTATTAATTCAACCACAAAGATGCTCATCAACAAGAATATAAATTTATTACAACCAACAACCCATGTGAAGTTAAGCCACAATAAACCTTGCCAACAATGAGTCATATACGATATTTCCATGGTCATTTAGTTCAATTAGATCAATTCACAACTCCCTTTCATCACTTGTTACATAGCCCTTATCACTTAGATACATTTACACATTTTAGTTTGTTATCATTCTTTCATACCAACATACTCGAGCATTTAATGAACCTTGCACATGATAGAGTAATCACATAGAAATCACCTTTCAAAATTTCAATTATCACGATAATCGACTAAGAAAATAAGAGAGCGAAATCTCATCCCTCAACAAAACCGGACAATCAATTAACATATGCTCAACAATAATCTCATAACGAACATTTGGACACCAACAAGGTGACTTTACGAAGATTAAAGTTAGCCATATATACCTCGAGTCGTCCCCTTTTTAATTTCAATCACAATTCACCGGACCGTCTAGCACCGGCAATCTATTCAACAATGTGACATATTTCACTTAGAATTAGGAATCTTGTACTCAATTGAGCATTTTATCAAACACTATGTGACCCCTTAGACTACTAACCCCCTTTTGAGAATGATTATCCAAACTTATTTTTCCCTTTACTAGATTACGGGGTTTAACTCACATGCATGCAAGATTTCACTTTTTATTTTTAAGAACCAACCTATGTGTGTTTTATTCTTACACAAAATCTGAGAAATTGGGAAAATATGGTGAAGATTTACCTCTTTGAGTGAAGATGATGACAATAACTTGATAATTTTCGGGCTTGAGTGATTTTGAAAAAATCAAATTGAATGATGTTGAAACCTTCTCTCTCAAGAACTCTCTTATTCTCTCTCTATTTTTTGTCAAAAAATAATTAAAAATGAAGGGAAGGGGATTTTTATAAAACAAGGGGGTCGAGTATTAAATTTAAAAAATAGGATCCCCGACACAGAGATGCGGTCAGGAAGGCGATCGCATTCCTGCTATGCGGTCTGCATTCCTGTCGCATAGTTGGCCTTCAAATGGGCCAAAATGGGAACCACACTTCCCAAGTATGCCACCACTATGCGGTCCGCATACCTGGTATGTGATCATATAGTGCGTCACATAACCTCCCTCGCAAAAATCATGGGGAAAACATGCGATAACTATGCGGCCCGCATACCTGTTATTCGATCGCATAGCGCGTCGCATAACCTCCCTCGCAAAACCATGGGTAAATAATGTGACAACTATGCGGCCCGCATTTGTGAAATGTGATCGCATTCTAGGCCACATAGCTATCCTCAAATTGGACAGTAAATTGTCCAGGTATGCGGGCACTATGCTGTCCTCATACTTGTTATGCGATCGCATAGTGCGTCGCATAACGCGCAATTTCTAAAAAATTTAATATTTCAAGTTCTGGGATACTTTTTACTCGAAAAAGGACCGTTTTAAGAATTTCTACAGTTATAAGAACACAGGGACCTATTCGGGCATTATTTTAGACATAGAAATTCTACGGGTCATTATAGTGTTTATATAAAGTATTGTTTTATCCGCGTAATTCATACGTATTAGAGTAATTGAGATGTGATTCATGGTAGAAAAAAGTGTAGGCTATATGCTTATTTAATTGAGACCTATTGAGGTTATTTATGCTATTTTGAGTTATTTTCTTTAACTTTCATTATGTAATCAGTCATGATCCTTTATTTGCATATCATATCTCACTCTTTGTTATTATTCAATGTTTCATCATATGTTATTAATGATTGGGTTGAGTAGCAAGTGATTGTGAGCTTGGAGGCTTGAGAGACTAATGAGTGAGGTGGGCTTGAGAACCGGGTTGTGAGTGATATTGTGGATCAAGCTGCATGCTGCAGCAGACCTTATGAGCTTATTTATTATTGTGGATCAGTATACATGCCGCATCAAGACTTATAGGCTTTATATTAGCGATTGGTCACAATCTACCCCTCTTGAGTCTGACACCCCAGCAGTGAGCGCAGACACAATGATATATGCACGTGCTTTGGTGAGGGGCATTGATTCTAGGCATCCGTACAATGCTGAGTGATTGTGTGTGTGACGGGTGGAAATTTGAGATAAACATATTGATTATTATGAGGGTGTGAGTACCTGTGAATATCACTATGATACCTTACATTTGACATGCATATTTGACATTTAGGCATTGAGATGTACCATTCCTCATACTAGCTATATTTGGCATGTTCTTATTAGCGTTGGTCTTTACTTGTGAATTTGAAAGCATATTTAAATTTCTGTAATATGAACGGGCTGAATATGGAAGTTTCTCTGAATTATTTACTTTCATTGTCATTATCTTACCTTCGTTGTAATTATGATGTTTCTGACTATATCCTTCTGAGCTCTTAAATTCTTTCAGCCCAAGGTTAGTCCTGTTACATATTGAGTATATCGAGCCAGTTGTACTCATACTACACACTACACTTCGTGTGTAGATCCATGTACATCTGGACGCGGTGATTGCTAGATCGTTACAAGTACTTGCTTGGAGACTTCAAGGTAGCTGCTATGACGTCCATAGACCTTGTCTATCTTTGATTTTATTTTCTTTAGTGTTGTTCTATTATTACAGTTGTACTAGAGTTTTGGTTTATGTTGATACTTAGTAGTGCTTATGTACACGTTGACACCATGTTTTGACATGGTTGTAGTAGTGTTTTAGTTATTTTTATCAGATATTTATGAGATTTTCTGTTGTTGAGTTTATTAAAATATGTTTTATTCAAATGTTTAGCTGTTATGTGATTGTCGGCTTGCCTAGCAAGTGTGTTAGGCGCCATTACGATAGGTTTGGATTTTTGGGTAGTTGCAAGTTGGTATCAAAGCACTAGGTTGCTTAGGTCTCATGAGTAATGAGAAGGTTTAGTAGAGTCTTGCAGAGCGGTACGAAGACGTATGTACTTATCATCAAGGGACTATCGAACCGTTAGGAGACTCCACTCTCTTGTATTCTTCTCGTGCGGGTTTGTTAATTCCAGAATATGAACTTCTTATTCTTTTATTCTCTCATAGATGGTGAGGACACGTACGACATGATCAGGCGAATGGCCACCAATACCACCAGCTAGGGCTGCGGTAGAGGCCGAGGTGCGACTTGTAGCACTACTAGAGCAACATCTTTGCCCATTGTGATCCCAAGCCTTCAGGAGGCCTTAGTCAAGATTTTGACTGTGTGCACGAGCCTGGTCAGGTAGTTTCAGTTCCATCTGCACCAGCCACTTTTGAGGCCGGGGGAGGTGCTCAGGCTCCCGCCACCCGTACTCTAGAGAGGGTATCTTAGGGACCCCAAACAGTAGGTTACCACTAGCCTAGCTGATTGCTGCTGCGTGGGCCTAGGTTGGTCCACCTATGAGTGATAAGAAGATGAAGAGACTAGAACGGTTCCTGAGGATCAAGCCTCCAGAGTTCAATGGGCTGAGTCAGAGGATGCTCGGGATTATATAGACAGGTGCCGGCGGATCCTTCAAAGAGCGGGTATCTTGGAGACTAGTGGAATTTCATTCACTACTTTTCAGCTGACATGGGCATCCTACAAATGGTAGGAGTCCTATGATATGAGAAGGCCAGCCGGCGCTGCACCACTTATGTGGCAGGGGTTCTCAGTTCTCTTCGTAGAGAAGTTTGTCGAATAGACTCGTAGGGAGGAGTTGCGTAGGTACTTTGAGTAGCTATGCCAAGTTGGTATGATAGTGACTCAGTATGAGATGAGGGTCGCATATTTGCACATCATGCAGTGTGGTTGGTTCCTAGAGAGAGAGAGAGAGGATCAGGAGGTTCATCGATGGACTCAACTATGGATTACACTTCAGTTTGGCCCGAGAGGCCTAGACATATGTTATGTTTGATCAGGTGGGAAAAATTGCTAGGAACTTGGAGTCGGTTTACTGGCTTGAGTGCGAGGAGCCGGAGGACAAGAGTCCCCATGTTTCAGGTAGTTTTAGTGGTACCTCATCTGGAGGTCAGTCACATCACAGTATAGGCCATCATTATAGGCCCTCCCAACTCAAAGTTCATATCGTGCTCCATCAGTTAAGAGTTCATCGGTACTAAGATTTTCTAGTGGCTATTATGGTTCTCGGGGTCCGGTTTAGTTCATGCCTCCATTGTTGGATCGAGGTTGCTTCGAGTGTAGAGAGTTGGGGCATGTAAGGAGATATTTCCCCGTATTATTGGAGGACCAATTTAGTAGAGAGGTCAGGATATGAATTTTGTACCAGTTACTTCACCACACGCTCTGCCATCTCGGTGTGGGAATTAGGCAGTTCGAGGTCGCCCTAGAGGGGGAGGTCAATTAGGTAGTGGACAGGCACGATGCTATGCTTTTCCCGCTAGGCCAGAGGCAGTCTTCGAACGCACTAATCATAGGTATTTTTTTAGTATGCCACAGAGATGCTTCAGTATAATTTGACCCTGGTTCCACTAATTCATATGTATCATCGTACTTTGTTCAATATTTTGGTATGCCCCTTCACTCCTTAGCTATGTTTGTTCATCTATCTATGCCGATGGGCGATTCTATTATTGTGGACCGTGTGTATCGGTCGTGTGGTGACTGTTGAGGTATTAGAGACGAGATTTGATCTTTTACTGCTTAGTATGGTTGATTTTGATGTTATTCTAGGCATGGATTGGTTGTCACCATGTCACGCAATTTTGGATTGTCACGCTAAGACTGTGACGTTGTCGATACTGGAATTATCTAGGGTTGAGAGGAGAGGTTTGCTGGATTATCTTCCCAATAGAGTAATTTCATACTTGAAGGCTCAACGAATGGTTGAGAAGGGATGTTTGGCATATTTTGATTTTATGAGGGATATTAGTGCTGATACTCCTACCATTGTTTTTCCGGTAGTGAGAGACTTTCCAGATGTATTTCTTGCAGACCTACCGACTATGCAGCCCAACATGGGACATTGATTTTGGTATTAACTTTGTGCCGGACACTCAACCCATCTCTATTGCTCTGTATCATATGGCACCAGCAGAGTTGAAAGATTTGAAAGAACAACTTATGAGGTACTTGATAAGGGATTCATTAGGCCTACTGTGTCTCCTTGTGATGCACCAGTTATGTTTTTGAAGACGAAGGACAGTACTATGTGGACGTGCATAAATTATAAGCAGTTGAACAAAGTTATAATTTAGAATAAGTACCCACTACCACACATTAATGACTTATTTGATAAAGTTCAGGGTGCTAGAGTGCTCTCTATGATTGATTTGAGGTATTGGTACCACCAGTTGAATATTTGGGATTCTTATTTTCTGAAGACGCATTCAGGACCCGCTCTGGTCACTTCGAGTTTGTTGTGATATCTTTTGGGTTGACTAATGCCCCAACAACATTTATGCGTCTAATCAATAGTGTATTCCAACCATATCCTGATTCTTTTGTCATAGTAATCATTGATGATATAATGATGTGCTCTCGTAGCTAGGCAATCATGAGCAATATCTGAGGATTTTACTCTAAACGTTGATGAGACGAAGCTATATGCTTAATTCTCCCAGTTTGAGTTTTAGCTTGATTCTGTGGCGTTTTGTGGGGTACGTGGTGTCCACTGAAGGGATCAAGGTTGATATGAAGATGATTGAGGTAGTTCAGAGTTGGCTCACACCATTTTCAGCTACTGAGATTTGAAGTTCTTGGTTTGGCCGGATATTATCGCTGATTCGTGTAGGGTTTCTCGTTCATTGATGCAACTTTGACTACATTGACCCAGAGGGTTTCCCATTCAGGTAGTCTGATGAGTGTGAGGAGAGATTTCGAAAGCTCAAGACTTCCTTGACCACAACTCAAGTTCTAGTTTTTCCTTCATCATCGGGTTCATATACGATTTATTATGATGCTTCACGGTAGTTGAAGCCTCAAGAGTAGAATTACCTCTTTCATGATCTTGAGTTGGCAGTTATTGTTCATGCATTATATATTTGGAGGCATCATCTCTACGTCATGTGTTGTGTGTTTTTATGCATAATCGGAGTCTACAACACTTTTTAAGTAGAAGGATCTAAATTTGAGGCAGCGGAGATGGTTAGAACTGTTAAAATACTATGATATCACCATCTTTAATCATCCTAGGAAGGCCAATGTGCTTGTCGATGCCTTTAGTAGAAAGGCTGTGAGTACGTATGTCCTTTCATATATTCTAGTTAGTCAAAGACCACTAGTGTCAGATGTTCAGGACTTGTCCAATCATTTCGTGAGGTTAGATGTTTCGGAGCCTAGTCAGGTTCTAGCTTGTGTGGTTGCTTGGTCTTCTTTGTATGAGCACATCAAATAACATCCGTATGACGACCCCCATTTTCTTGTTCTTAAGGATATAGTGCAGCCGGAGAAGCTAAGGAGGTTTCTATTGGATATGATGGGGTATTTTAGATTGAGGATCGGATTTGTGTACCCAACGTGGACGAGTTGCATGAGTTGATTCTTGAGGAGGCCCACAAGTGGTGGTATTCTATTCATCCAGTGACACAAAGATGTATCAGGACTTGAGGCAGCACTATTGGTGGAGAAAAATGAAGAAAGACATAGTGAAGTATGTTGCTCGGTGCTTGAACTGTCAGCAGGTAAGTACGAGCACTAGAGGCCGGGCAGTTTGCTTCACAGACTTAAGATTCCCCAGTGGAAATCAGATCATGTTACCATGGACTTTTTTGTTTGTCTCCCACGTACTTCGAAAAAATTTGACGTAGTTTAGGTGATTGTGGACCGATTAACTAAGTCTGCACATTTCATTCCATTCGTTACCACCTATTCTTCAGAGCGGCTATCTCATATTTATATCCACGAGATTGTTCCTCTTCACGGTGTGCCGATGTCCATTATTTCTGATCGAGGCACTCAGTTCACATGGCAGGTTTGGAGAGTAGTACAACAAGAGTTGGCGACACTGGTTAAGTTGAGTACAACATTCTACCCCAGACAGATAGACAATCTGAGTGCACTATTCAGATTTTGAAGGATATGCTACGAGCTTGTGCCATGGATTTCAAGGGTCCTTGGGATCGTTTTCTGCTGCTTGCAGAGTTTACCTACAACAATATCTACCAATCGAATATTTAGATGGCTTCTTATGAGGAGTTATATGGGAGGCAGTGTCGTATTCTAGTTGGTTGGTTTGAGCCAAGGGAGGCTAGGTTGTTGGGTACTGATTTGGTTCGGGGTGCTTTGGAGAAAATCAAATTGATTGAGGATCGTCTTTCTACAACACAGTCTAGACAGAAGAGTTACATTTATCAGAAGGTTTGTGATGTTTCATATATGGTGGGTGAGAAGGTTTTGCTCAAAGTTTCACCCATAAAGGGTGTGATGATTTTCTAAAAGAAAGGCAAGTTGATCCCTCAGTATATTAGCCCTTTTTAGGTGCTTGAGAGGAATGGAGAGGTGGCCTAAAAGCTGGCATTGGCACATAGTCTATTGGCTGTCCGCCCAATGTTTCATGTTTCTATTCTGTAGAATTTTATGATAAAACATCTCATGTTTTGGACTTCAGCACCGTTCACTAAGATGGGGATTTGACATTTTGGATCGGCATGTTCGAAAGTTGAGATCAATGAATATAACTTCAATGAATGTTTAGTGGAGAGTCCTGCTAGTCGAAGAGGCTACTTGGGAGATCGAGCGTGATATGCAGGGAAGATATCCACGCCTATTTGAGACTCTATCCACGCCTATTTGAGATTCCTGTTATGATTCTAGACTCGTTCGATGATAGACGTTTATTTAAGGGAGGGAGAATGTAATGACCCATCTGGTTGTTTTGTGTATTAAAGCCTTATTTCCCTATTTACCGCTTCTTCTATGTTCATTTGTGGATATGTGACTTGTCTGGTGGTTGGTTTTGTTCCTAGAATGTTTCGTAGTTATTTAGGACACTTAGTCCAAAGGTGGGATGCTCAAGTTGAAAGAGTTTACCAGAGTTTGACTTTTGTATAGACAACTCCATAATGGAGTTTCATTTATTCCAATTTCTTTAAATGATGATTTTGGACTTATGAGTATGTCTGGATATTGATTTGGAGGTCTGTAGGTCATTTGGGCTTGAATTGGAAAAAGTTAGGAAGTTGATGGTTTGGAAGGCCGGTAGGTTTAACCGAGAGTTGAATTTGTTGGTACCAGCATCAGATTTTGATTTTGGGAGTTGGAATAGGTTTGTTGTGTCATTTATTACTTGTGTGAAAGTCAATCGGAGATTCCTAAATTGGTTTTAGATGTTTGAAGTTCATTAGTTTCATTATGCTTGAATTGAGATGAGATTCCAGATTTTGACGTTGCTTGATATGGTTTGAAGCTTTGGTTAAGCTCCTGTTGTGATTTAGGACTTGGTTCTATGTTTGGTTGAAGTCCTGGGGGCCTCGGGTGAGTTTCAGTTGGTTATGTAATGACCCGATAGGTTGTTTTATGTAATTGAGCCTCGTTACCTCCCTTTTACTGCTCCACACATGCATTTTATGACTTTATGACTTGCTGGGTCAGTTAGTTTTGTTCCGGGGAGTTTTCTGGCCGATTAAGACCCTTGATTATTGTCTTAGAAGTTTAAATTAAATAATATTGACCAAACATTGACTTTTGTGAAAATGACTCCGCAATTGTATTTTTATGGCTCCGATAGCGTCGTATCGTGATTTTCGACTTGGGCATTTGCCGGAATTGATTTTGGAAGTCCGTAGGTTGATTTATGTTGATTTGCCAAAATTTTGCAATTTGAAGTTTAAAAGTTTGACCGTAGGTTGACTTTTAGCTATCAAGCGTGGAATTTGATTTTGGGAGTTGGAATAAGTTCGTTATGATATTTAGAACTTGTCTGCAAATTTAGTGTCGTTTGGCGATGATTTGATAGGGTTCAGACATATAGCTGTAATTTTAGAAATTCATGAGCTTTACTTTGGAATTCATGTGTTTTGTTGTTCAATTCGTAGTTTTACATGTTATTTTTGTGTTGTGATTGCGCGGGCAAGTTCGTATGATGTTTTTAGACTTGTCTGGATGGTTGGTTTGGAACCCTGATGACTCGGATGAGTGTCAGACATGTTTCGGAGAGGTTTGGACTAAAAATTTCAAAATCTGGTGTTTGGTGCTCTGGTGTTGCAAATGCGAACATCGAGGTCGCATTTGCAAAGGTGACAGAAGAGGTGCAGTTGTGGCAAATGCGACTTCCCTTCTCATTTGCGACGACAATAGGATTATAGCTTAGTTCTCAGTTGCGAAGATTTGTTCGCTTTTGCGATGACCTCCAGTTTGCAATTGCGAAGCTTTCATCGCAGTTGTAATGTTGAATTAGGCTGTCAGGGTTCGCAAATGCGAGCCCTGGTTCACAATTGTGAGGGTTCACATGTCATAAATGCGACACCTGCAGTTGGTTAAAGGGTTGGGAGACGGCATGTTTGAACTCATTCTCTCACTTTTGATTCCTAGATTCGCTAGGAGGCGATTTAGAGTGGGAATTTTCACTTACAAACCTTAGGTAAGTGATTCTAATCCATTTCTAGTCATATTCCATCAACATATCTTCGATTTCAACATCAAAAGCAAGTGAATCAAAGTGAAAGTTTGTTAAACTTTGTCAAGTATTTGAAAAATAAGAAATTGAGTTTTGAGAGTCGATTTGGACTAAGATTTTGAAACTAATCACATATTGAACTCGTGGGGTCATGGATAGACGGAATCTACTATTGGAACTAGGTTTTGACGGGGCAAGCCCGGGGTTGACTTTTGTTGGCTTTTTGGAAAAATTGTAAAGATCTTAGATTTATCTACTGCGATTTAATTCCCTAGCATTGTTTGGTGATGTTTAGTCGATTTTGGTTAAATTTGAGCGTTGTGAAGGAAAATTGTAAAGGAAATGCTATTTTCGAGAGTTGACTTGGCCTAGTTGAGGTAAGTGTCTTTCCTTACTTCATGTGGGGGAACAACTCCTTAGGATTGTTATTGTTTGATTCAATTGTACTAAGTTTAATCCATGTACGCAAGGTGAAGAGTGGTAACTGTAAGGCCCTGTAAAAGTTTTACCTAAAACCCGGGGTTTCATGGTGTCGAGGTAGGAGTATGTGTTAATGGTAGTAGGGATCGGTCATGTCGGGACGTACATAATCATTAAGAGGATTTTTCAGGTGGCTTACAAGCTTGAGCTACCACTCGAGATGTCGTTAGTGCACCCGGTATTCCATGTGTCTATGTTGAAGAAGGTAGTTGAATTTCCATCAGTTATTGTGCCAGTTGGGACTATTGAGGTTAATGAAGAATTGACCTATGAATAAGTTTCAGTTTCCATCCTTGATAGGAAATTCCGAAAGCGAAAAAATAAAAAAATTTCCTTCGTGAAAATGTAATGATTAAACCACCAGGCCACAGAATGGCCGCAGAGTGAAGTAGTTAACTGGGCAACTTTTGGATGATATTTCGTGGCCAATTATCCGACCACAAAATGATCTCGGGGGCCGAAAATCGATCACACAACCAACATGGAGATTTTTCAAAGGGGAGTTCAGCGGTTCATTATGCAACCGCAGAACGGGTATGCGAGCTGCAAAACGGCCGCATACCCAAGCAGTGGTGCCCAATTTTTGAGGGCCATTTCGTGACCCATTCGGCAGAACGTAGAAGCATTTTCCGGTCACATATGAGAACGCTGATCGTGTTCTAGGATTCATTTTTTTTGTTTTTATAACCCGACCCCATTTCGTTATATAGATTCTATGGACCATTTCTTAAGGAAGAACCTGAAATTTTGAGAGTGAGAAAGGGCTCTAAAGAGGGAGTGAGTTCCCTAACCAATTATTCCTCAATTCTTACTCAAATCATGGAAGATTAACTAGGAAAACTCACAAGGTCTTCGTCCTAGAGGTAAGATTCTACACCCTAACCCTTAATTTCTAATTTTACTAGAAATGGGTAATTAGTAAGATAATTCTTGGGTATAAGAGTTGTTTATTTTGCATGCATGTGTTATCAAGGGATGAAGGGAGATTGTTAAGCTAAAAATGGTAAAGAATGGGTTGTGGTATGATGGAATTCTCCATAAAAGGATTGTGAAACCTTCATGCACACCCAGTGTTTGATAAAATTCTCGAATGAGCTAGAATCATGATCGTCTTCCTAATTTGGTTCAATTTATTACATTTCTGTAATAGATCGATGTTTCTAAGAATTCCGGAATATTTTTTAGTTTAAGGAATCTCAAGTGAGGTATATTGGCTAAACTCTTCCCTTAGAATTGAACCCTACAATGTCATTGTAAGTCCCAAGTTACTCATTATGAATCGATTATTCCAAAAATACTTTGTGTCAAAGACTTTTGTGTTCAATATGTATTCCAAGTACTATTAATACTATTTGATAATGTGTTCAAAGTATTTATTACTCAGCTAAAGCTATGGCTTCAAGTTGCAAATGATAGCTAATGTCGATTGTGTAAGAAATCTCAATGCACTTAAGACTCTTTTTTGATCATATGTATGGTTAATGTCTTGAACGTAAATACCTTGTTGTTGAAAATCCATGATGATGGTTGAAAGTGAAAAGGTGAGTACAAAATATAAATCATGAAATACGGCCAACACGCCACATAAAGAGGGGATATTACAATTGTGACCAATAGTGCCAATGAAATAAAAAGATATGAAAAGGTATGAAATGGGATGATTATTAGAAAAGGATGATGTCTCGGTTGAGAAGGACTATTCGATCGGGTCGTGATCAGAAAACATGCCGCACACATGGTGGTGATTGTGTTGGAAATTGAAATTGAAATTATGATTATGGTTGATGTCTCTTATGAGACGGCCTAGCCGATCGTGTCATGATCGGACACCATACCGCACACATGGTGGTAAATGTGTTGTAAATAGTAATTGAAATTGTAAAAAATGGAATATCTACAGTAAAGATCTCCCAACTTAAAATATATAAATCACATGAAAACTTGTCTTGTTCTTAACTTGATGTTTTGGGTATTTTTTTAGACTCCCATTGATTCTATGATTGTTCATTCTTGTTTTATCATTCGTTCTATCGAGAGGGTGCTTAGCAATTCATACTAGTACTATACCATATGTACTTACTTCCTTTTTGCCAGGGGCACAAAATCCTTAATGAATGTAGGTGGTTCCACATGAGGCAGCTTTGATCATTGATAGCGGTACACCTCTTACCAATGGACTTGGTGAGCCCCACCTCATTAGGGGTCGTATATCTTTGGTCCTTGTGTATTATGTTTTGAGGTATAGGCGGCGCCTTATTGCCGACACTATCAGCGTACTCTTTTGTACCTATTAGAGGCTCCGTAGACATTATATGGGTGGTATGTCGGTGTTTGGAAGTCAAACTAGTAAATTTTGTAACTTCATCACACTTTCCACATCAAACTATGAAAGTGTATGTATTCTGAAACTTATAGATGATGAAAGTGTATGTATTCTGATGCTTTACTTGAACTTGTTGCCTCTTTTATTGTTAAATGCCATTTTTTCATTGTTGATTATCATTATTGAAGTCATTATACATGTTATCTCTTTCATTGTTGATTATCGTTAATTAAAGTTATCGTTCGTGTTACCTCTTTCTTTGTTGATTACTAGTATTTGATGTTATTGTTCATGTTATATTGTTCATTGTTGATTTCCATTATTTGAGGTCATTGCTACACATTATCTCTTCCATTGTGAGTTACTCTTATTTAACATCGTGGTTATACATTGTCTCTCATTGTTGGGTTATTGGTGTTGAAGTTGTGAAAGTCGTTATCGCATTGAGGTGAAAATTGTTATTGTTGAACCATCTTCTTTTACATTTATTGTTGTTGTTGATATTCTTGTACCCGTTGTGGTGGAGCCGCGGGCTAATGTTATGGAAACATTGATATTGTGGATTGTTTGCATTGATATATGAGCACATGCGGTGCGAGTTGTTCTTGTAATGTGATATTGACGCGTATAAGCTGGTTTAAGGCATGGGGTTGGGGTGCATCCAGCAGTATAAAGGTGGGATTTATGTGAGTGTTGCTTGTAGAGGAACTACATGAAGCCACGTGGCGTCATAATGTGGGCTAAAGTGCATATAGCTATTTCACAAAAACTATCTTCAAAGCATATTTCAAATGTAAGGCTCATGCGACCGTATGAGGAAAGGTTGTAAATGAAATTGAGAAATGTGAATCCGAGACGGTACCTCCGTTGTGATTCTTGATTATACGAGGCGGCACCTAGGTTGTGTTTTTATTGAACATTAGGCGTACCTCGTTGTGATTCTTGATGTTTATTTCATGTTGCAAAGAGTTTTGGTGGGAACATTTCCTTTTGTTTCACTCTATAGTGTTCTAACAGTTATTGTCCGTATATAATCATTTTAGTTCTCTTTAGTTGCTTCTTTTATACTATTTTCAATGTATGATTTTCGGTATTAGTTCATATTATTATCTTTTTTCATTTCAGTTATTTCTTCGCTTTCCATTATTTATCCTTATTACATTTCCTTACAACTTATTTATATCCTAGTAGGTGGCATGACCTAGACTAGTTACTACTCTACTGAGGTTAAGCTTGATATTTACGGGGTACCGTTGTGGTGTAGTCATACTACGCTTCTACACATTTATTGTGCAGATCCAGGTATGTCTGCCCGTACCGGACGCTAGAGTTGAGTGAGTTGCTACTTGGGAGACTTCAAGGTATACCTGCTCCACGCCCGCAGACCTCGGAGTCTCCTTCTCTTTTATTCTGTTTGCTGTTGTATTTATTTAAGACACTTATGTAGTAGTTATCCTAGTTTTACTCTATAAAGCTTATGACTCAGTTCTACCGGTTTTAGAGAGTGTACTGAGGGGATTATGTTATGTTTTGGAATGTTATATCAGTTATTCAGCCTTGTTTTAGTATTTTTATAATTGTGTCTACCAAGTTATTATTATCTGTATGATTACCTAGTTATAGAGATTAGGTGCCATCACAACATCCTACAGAGGGATATTGGGGTGACAAGTTAGTATTAGAGCTCTAGGTTCACAGGTTTTATGAGTCATAAGCATGTTTAGTAGAGTCTTGCGGTATCTTCGAGAGGCTATGAGACTGTTAAAAAACCTTCACTTGTTTGATTTCTTATGTGCGAATTGGTTAACTTCAAAAAACTGAATCTTTGACTTTCTATTCTATCATAGACGGTGAGGACACGCACTACTGGATCGGACAATCAGACACCTACGACCCCTACAAGAGCCGCGAGAGGCATGGATAGAGGTCGAGGAGCGGTATGTGGTGCAGCCAGAGCACCTACTCGAGATACGATAGTAGAGCCACCAGTAGCTCTAGTTGGGGGACAAGCACTCGAGGGCGCATGTTTCCAATCTAGCACTCTAGGAGACCCTCACACAGCTCTTGAGTATGTTCGGCACATTAGCTTAGGCGGGTTTGATCCCATTTGCACCAGCCACATCTCAGGCTAGAGGTGGAGCACAGACTCCCGTGGCCCATACCCTAGAGTAGCGGGTCCAGGTTGATCAAGTCCTAGAGGTTATACCGGTTCAACATGTTGCTCTGATTCAACACATGGTTAGGGAAGTAGCATATGAGGAGGAACAACTTAGGCTAGATAGGTTTCAAGAAGTACCACCCTCATACTTTCGGTGGTTTGGCTTCACAGGATGGGTATGGTTTTCTTGAGGAGTACCACTATATTCTCTGGGTATATTTGAGACGAGTGGAGTTGTGTCTACCTTCCATTTGGATGGAGCGGTATATGAGTGGTGGAGAGTGTACGAGAAGGGTAGCCCAGCAGAGGCAGCTTCACTTACATGGAATCAGTTTTCAGAGTTATTCTTGGGAGAGGTTTTTCCTTAGAACCTTTGGGATATATGGCACACAGGGTTTGAGTAGCTGTGCCAGGGTACCATGACAGTGTAAGAGTATGCTGTCTGATTAAGCGATTGGTCCAAACATACACCTGCCTTGGTTTCTACAGACAGAACGCGAGTCCGATGATTTATCATGGGGCTCACCTATGGTATTAAAGTCAACATGGTTAGAGAGTTGGAGACAGATACTCAATATTACTAGGTGGTTGAGATTGCATGGAGGTTGGAGGGTATGTGGGGACGTGAGATAGACGATAGGGAGGCCAAGTGGCCTCATTGTACGGGATGATTTAGTGGTGGTTATGCTGCAGCTACAACCCGTCATGGTAGAGGCTATGTGAGCTTTGCAGTTCACTTGCACTTCTATCTTCTAGTGTGCACATCTTGTTCTGAGGTTAAAGGTTGGACACTTTACTCAGCCACTTTCCAGTGCACCTCCTGCACGGGGTTCCTTGAGCGGCAGTCCATCCGACAAAGCCCAAGTTAGTCCTAGCAGCCACGCCCACCGAGAGCTTTCGTTGAGTATGGTGGTACCTACCACATTATTAGAGACTGCCCTAGACTCCGGAGTGGTGCACCTTTATAGGCTACTCAAGCTCCACGGATTTAGCCAGGTCCACAGACTTCTCAAGCCATGATTGTTGCCACAGTTTTTGCCCCACCCACATAACCAGCTAGTGGTAGGGGACAGGCAGGTACATGTTGCCCTAGAGGGGGAGGCCATGCCAGATTCTATGCTTTTCCAGGTGGGACATAGGCAGTTGCTTCAGACTCAGTCATTACAGGTATGGTTTCGGTTTGCCATAGAGATGCATATGTCTTATTTGATTCGGGATTACTTATTCATATATGTCATCTTAATTTACTCCTTATATGGATATATCTCGTGATTCATTGACTTCTCTTATTTATATGTCCATGCCTGTGGGAGATTCTATTATTGTGGACCATGTGTATAAGTCATGTTTAGTTGTTACTGGTGATTTTGAGACCACAGTTGAACTATTATTGGTTAATATGATAGACTTTGTTGTTATCTTGGGCATGGACTGGTTGTCTCCCTATCATGCTATTCTAGATTGTCATCCCACGACTGTGATGCTGGCTATGCCAGGTTTACTACGGTTAGAGTGTAGGGTTGCATTGGATTATGTTCCTACCAGGTTTGTTTCATTTCCAAAAGTCCAAGTGGATGGTTGAGAAGGGGTGTGATGCTTATCTAGGATTTGTGAGGGATATCAGTGTTGATACTCCTACCGTTGAGTCAGTTCTTATACTGAGAGACTTCCCATATGTTTTTCCAGTAGATCTTTCGGGCATGCCGCCCAATAAGGATATCGATTTTCGTATTGACTTGTGTCCGGGTACTCAGTCTATTTCTATTCCACCATATTGTATGGCCTTATCAGAGCTCATAAGTTAAATGAGAAGTTGCAAGAGTTTTTTGATAAGGGCTTCATTCAGTCTAGTGTGCCGCCTTGGGGTTCTCCGGCCTTTTTGGGAAGAAAAATGATGGTTTTATGTGCATGTTTATTGATTATCGGCAATTTAACAAGGTTACAATGAAGAACATATATCCATTGTCACGCATTTATGACTTGTTTGATCATCTTCAGGGTGCCAGAGTGTTCTCAAAGATTGATTTGAGGTCAGGTTATAATCAACTGAATATTCGGGATCCGGATATTTTGAAGACTGCCTTTAGGACTCAGTATGGTCACTACGGGTTCCTTGTGATGTCATTTAGGCTTACCAACTCCCCAACAACATTATGAACTAAAGAAAACTATATTCCAGTCTTATATTGAGTCCTTTTTCATTATTTTTATTCACGACATATTGGTGTACTCCCGTATTTAGGAAGATCATGAGAAGCACTTGAGGACATGCTCCAGACCTAGAGAGAGAAGAAGTTGTATGCAAAATTCTCAATGTGTGAATTCTGGCTTGATTCAGTGGTATTTTTGGGTCATGTGGTGTCTAGTGAGGGGATCAAGGTAGATCCCGAAAAGATTGAAGGAGTGCAGAGTTGGCCCAGACCGTCTACAACAATTGAGATATGAAGTTTCCTTGGTTAGGCCGGGTACCATCGTCGTTTCGTAAAGGGCTTCGCATCTATTGTTGCACCTATGACCAGATTGACCCAAAAGGGTTCTCCTTAGATGGTCTGAGGAATCTGACGCAAACTTTCTAAAGATCAAGACTGTTGTGACTACATCCCCAATGTTGGTGTTGCTCATGGGCTCGGAGTCTTATACGATGTATTGTGATGTGTCACGTGTTGGCCTTGGTGAGGTGTTGATGCAAGAAGGTAGGGTTATTCCTATGCGTCTAGACAGCTAAAGACCTATGAGAAAAATTATCCAGTCCACTTCTTGGAGTTGGCAGCCATTGTTCATGCATTGAATATCTGGTGGCATTATTTGTCCGGTGTCCCTTGTGAGGTCTTTACCGACCACCGAAGTCTACTACATTTGTTCAAGTAGAAATATCTTAACTTGCGACAGTGGAGGATGTAAGAGTTACTTAAGGACTATGGTATCACCATTCTATATCATCCCAGGAAGGCTAATGTGGTGTTCGATGCCTTGAGTCGAAAGGCGGAGAATTTGGGTAGTTTAGCATATCTACTGGCACCGGAGAGGCCAATAGTAATGGAGGTTCAGGCCTTACCCGACCAATTTAATAGATTGGATGTTTCAGAGCCCAGTCGAGTTCTTGACCGTGTGATTTCTAGGTCTTCTCTATATGACCGTGTCAGAGAGCGTCTGTATGACGACCCCCATTTGTTTGTCCTCAAGAACACGGTTAAGCATCGCAATGCTAATGAGGTTACTGTTGGGGATTGCGGTTTGTTATAGATGCAGGTCGGTTGTGTGTGCCCAATGTGGATGGTTTGCGTAAGTTAATTCTTCAGGAGGCCTACAATTTATGGTACTACATCTGGATGCCACTAAGATATACCAGAATTCGAGGATGCACTATTTGTGGAGGATAATGAAAAACGACAGTGGGGTATGTAGCTCGGTACCTTAATTGTCAACAGGTGAAGTATAAGAATTAGCGGTCGGTTGGTATGATTCAGCGGCTTGATATTACCGAGTGGAAATAGGAGCGTGTCACCATGGACTTCGTTGTTGGGCTCTCACGAACTTATAAGAAATTTGATGCGCTACGCGTGATTGTGGACAGATTGACCAAGTCGGCTCATTTCATTCTTGTAGTGACTACATATTCTTTAGAGAAGCTGGCTCTGATCTATATCCGCGAGATTTTCCAACTTCATGGCATAATGGTATCCATCATCTCTGACCAGAGTACACAGTTCACATCTCGCTTCTAGAGATCCGTACAACGTGAGTTAGGCACACAAGTTGAGTTGAGTGCAAAAGTTCGCCCTTAGATGGACTGACAGTCTGAGCACACTATTTTGATACCGGAGGATATGCTTCGCACCTGTGTAATGGATTTAGGGGGTGCTTGGGATCAGTTCTTTCCACTTGCGGAGTTTTCCTAAAACAACAACTACCAGTCGAGTATTCAGATGGTTCCCAGTGAGGCCCTATATTAGAGATTGTGTTGTTCTCCAGTTGAGTGGTTTGAGCCGGGAGAGGCTAACTTATTAGGAACAGATTTGGTTTGAGATGCATTGCAAAAGGTCAACATATTCTAGGATATGCTTCGTACATCCCAATCTAGATAGAAGAGTTAAGCTGATCGGAAGATTTGTGATGTTGCTTTCATGGTTGGTGAGGGATTCTTTCTCCGAGTTTCACCCGTGAAGGGTGTGATGAGTCCGGGAAGAAGGAAAGTTGAGCCCTAGGTATATCAGACCTTTTGAGATCCTTGAGAGCGTTGGGGAGGCGGCCTACAACCTTTTTTCCACGTAGTTTATATGTTCGATGTTCCATGTATTCGACAACTCTTTTATCATTCCCGGATAAAGAACGACAACTGTTGACACCCAATTTTCCCTCATATTTTCAAATAAGTATATATACTTTCAAAATGTCATTTTGCATTATTACTTACTTTACAGGAGTTATACAAGTATTTTCTATAATTTTCCATAATTTTTAGAGCTTAAAAATTTATTTCACTACATTTAAATTACTTGATTATTTATTAGATACCCTTTTAAATTATTTTGTGATGACTTAATCAACCAAATTTCTTATTTACACCCACATACATGTTTTAAAACATTTTTATTTTATTTCATATAATTATATTTGTATTTTTGAGCTATTTACATAATTTTTGAAATACAAGCCTATGTTCTACAAATAATTGCATTTTTTATATTATTTATGCCAAAGTAGCATTTTATATTTTTATAATATTGAGTTATTATTTTCAAATATTTTTTACAGCATAAATATAAGTTTTATCATTTATTAAATATTTTTATAATTTATATTTAATTAGTTTTAGAGGGTTTCAAGAGTTGGCCCAAAACATGCCTTACACTAAACCCTAGCAGCCTCACTCCAAATCCTAGCCTATACCTAAGAGAATATGGAGATCTACCCTATTTCCTTTCCTTTTTTTGTACTCACGGCGTTTCTTTCCCGCTTTCTTGACATTACTCGTTTGGTACTGAGTTTTTATGAAAGTTCATCAACGGGCATTGGTGCGACCCCGATTCTGTATTATAGATGAGTTATTGACTTGATACACTTACTACCAGTCCCTATGGGTCCGATTCCGTGAGATTTTAACTGTTTTTTGTTCTTCATTCTAAACTAGGGTTTGCCAGATTCCTCCTAAACTGTTTTACTTGTTTGGGTGCTTAACTTTGTTGCTATATAAACCCCTCCCCAATTTCCTCTTTGCAAAAACTTTTATCACCTTAAGAACTATTCTCTCATACTCTCACTCACTTGATACTTTTCTGAAACTATCATTCTTGTCCGACTGAAAGACAAGTCCACTGGAATTCGATTTCTTAACCTCTTTCAGTGTGAGCACTTCTCGGGGTTCATCTGAGACCCTTGCAAACTCTGGAACACTGAGAATTTTTGAGTTTATTCCATTCTATCTTTTCTACTGATAAGCAAGCTGCCACTGCCATTTAATTTTCTACCTTATTTGCTCTTTAGTTATGCAAACTCATAAGTACTGAAACCTTCACAATTTCATTTTTGCTTGTGTTGATTCTTTGTATACTCATGTTATTTAGGCGTTTGTGAATCAATATGCTATTTTTCACCTCTATTGGTATTCTTGTTTTCCTTGGTATTAATTATGTGCCTTCGTGTTTTTCTAGCATCTGAACCTGTTTGAACTTTAAGGTTCGATGCATGCCTCTTATATGTATGCAACTTTAATGATTCTGACTATTCTGATTACCTATTTTTTATTATTAGACCCTTCTCATGCCTTGCCTTGGGTTCTTATACTGAAACTCTTAGGGGATCATCTCCTAGCTTGAATGAATTACTTTATGCTGATTCTTTTATGTTTAATCAACTGTTTCTTTATAGACCGACCATTACAATAGTGTCTTAATGCCTAGTTGAACATGTTTTTCTGCTATTTGTAATTATGGTGATTGTACTCCTCAACTTGTTAATCTTGTACCCTTTAGCACTTCCTAAGACCTCAATGGTAGATTTCAATGTTTAGCTTCTTCACTTATGTACAGTCAACTAGCATGAATCCTGGTATCTGCTTGCCCTGTCAGCCTAGAATTTATGTATGACTTTAGTCTTTTATTTAACAGGAGATTTTAGGGTCTTTGTGCCATGATCTATGCTCAGTATTTTGAGCCTCGTGATTCAATTAAGTGATATGTCTACCAAACTATGCCCACTAGCATGTTGTTATAATGTCACACTCTCATTAGATTCTCATGTTAAAGCCTCGATGTTAAAATTGTGTTTCACTTGAATATGTCTATAACACTGCTAGATTCTCATGTTCAAACCCTTGACTAAAGCTTTTAGGATTATTCCAGACTGTGCTTTTTCTTGTTTGTTTGAAATAGTCTACTAGCCCACGTTGGTTAATCTTATTGCTCTTAATATTTGTTTAGAAATAACAAGAATAAAACTAGCCTTATATATGTGTCAAATGCTTGCCAACATAGCATTATCATGTTTATATACCTAGATTAGAGCCGCTGCTAGTTTTAAGAACAATGTGTTTAGGTTGTTTTATGAGTATTATGTCACTTGCATAACTCATTTAGCATCCGTTTGAGTATGTAAGTTATTCATTGGGCCTGGAAATGTTCCATGTGTGTTGTTGGACATGGGGCACTGGATTCAGGTGCACTCTGATTGATTGGTGAGCTGGTGGTTTGGGCCTGCTGTTTGTCCGGAAAGTAAGAATATTGAAGGCTTGGGATCCCTGGTTTACTTTTGTGTTGGGCCTATAACTGCTTTAGTGGGCTTGTATTCATCATGTTTTGTCATTTTCCAGTCAGTATTATTTCATTTTTTCGTCTGTAACAATTTGTAAACAAATAATTGGGGTACTAATGAATTTGGGGAAACATGTGTATTCTAATGCTTGCATAAATGGGTAGAAGACATGCCTATAGTGTCTATATGTTCTATTTGCTATTTCGTTTAGCATGCCTTATATGTATTTAGTGTGTTTTACACCAATAGAAATCATGCCTATAAGAATCACGCACACACTTCACTTAACTTGTCAAACATGTTGGCTCAAGTGTTGCTACGCTTGTTTCCTTGTGCACTACTAAACACTTTAGATAGCATTCCTATAGGATATAATAACACATGTTTGCTAATGTCCATCAAGATACAATGTCTATAAGTTTTCAATTAATCAATCAATCAATTACTTCTACTACTCTTAGTATGTTGCTGCTTTAGATATCATGACTATATGATCTTAATCAACTAATCCATTACTTTGTTACTTCATCGCATTGCTACACTTAGACAACATGCCTATAGGGATAAAGTATATAAAAATCAATTTCAATTATTAACTACTAGAAATCATTCCTATAGGACTATCGCCTACCTAAGAAATATGTTTGTAAAATCAGCATTAGTAATACCTAAGAAATATGTCTGTAAGATCAGCATTGGTAATTCAGATTTCTGGGATCGTTTTACTTCTTCATACGCAGATAACTAGAGATCATGTCTATATATTTAGAATGCATTTAATCTGGATAATCCTTTAGCCTATAAGTTGGCACGCTGCTTGTACACTGCTGGAAATCAAAATCGCTTAAAGATTATGCTTATAGAACTTAACGGCTATAATGCGTCTTAATCCTGAAAACTATCCATTGCTGAATATGCCCGCTTGCATTTATTGTTTATGTGTGGAGGCTAACTTGGGCCTTTAATTGTCTTTATGTGAAATCTTGATTGTTTTGTATGTCGCCTAGTTTTATCATTTTGAGCAACCTAGGGGAAGTGTAAAAGCACCCAAATAGAAGTCCAAGGCCTCCTGGACCATAGGCATGGGACGGGTAGTGCACACATAGGGACCGATTTAGAATTGAATTAGAGCGTCTTTAAATAAACAACTTCAACATACTAATCAGGTAGCTGGAGATGATAATCTGTGCCCGCTAAATAATATGAGCAACCCTTACCTAAAGGAAGCTGCAAAACATTATTTATGTTCCATGGGATGATCCTTTATGTTAAAAAACTTAGGACCCCCCGTTTCCCTTACATGCTTGCCAATGGATAGAGTCACTAAATATAGACCGACGCAGTTGTAATCCTTAGTGATCATTAAATATGTACCATTTATTCATATAATTTATTTTTCCTTACACTGGTTTATGCTATAATAGGACTTTCAACTTTCATATCCTTCTTTATGTGCTCACCTAATTTAATCATATAATCCACATAGTTTAAAATTTAGTCGGGACCCATAGTTGTGGACGTCGAAGACTGCCTAACACCTTCTCCTTGAGGTAATTTGAGCCCTTACCCAATCTTTGGTGGTATTGACTAGTTAAACAATGTTTTTTGCAAATAGGTGCTAACGCACCTCAAAAATCATTAGGTGGAGAATTTTCTCTCTTAACACCTATCTAAAAGAGTTGTCACACATCGAAGCCCGCTTTCACGAGAAAATAGGGCGCGACATCATGAGAATCTGAGTATTTGCACTGAATTTGACTTATGACTAGTACTAGCTGCGGCTTGAGACATTCCGTGAGATGTGAAAGGTTCAGCTTGGGGCTCAAATTACCCTTGTAGTTGAGACTGATCCTCATTATGCTCTTTAGATTGAGACACCGAATTTCCTTCGGAGGCTTCCGTAGATAGGACATAAGAATCTGAATTTGAGAGGCTTCTACCTCTCCTTCTGCCAATAGTTTTCTTCTTGGTGATTTTCTTTTGTACACTCAGGTGCATGGATATCTACCTCAACCCTTTCCCTGGCTACCCCTTCCTTTGGAAATTTCTCCCTTTCCTCTTGATCACACCTGTCATGACTTAAATACCTAACCCGTCGTGATGGCGCCTATCGTGGAACTAGGCCAGCTAACAATGTTTTCAATATATAACGAAAATGAGTTAAGGAAATTAAATTAACCGAAGGTTTACATAACAACGGGGTAAAAACCAAACACAAGTGCGGAATAAAAAACCCGACATTGGGGTGTCAGTAAGTCATGAACATCTAACAACCAGTCTAGAAACAGAGTCGACAATAGTTTGTGCCAAATGACAATATAAGAGATAAGAGATAATAAGAAAGGAGAGACAAGGACTGCGGACGCCAACATCTAACTCGTATGTCTCCAATGATCAGCTACGCACGAGATCAACACCCTTTATGACCGGCCATACCTGGATTTGCACATGAAGTGCAGGGTGTAGCGTGAGTACAACAAACTCAGTAAGTAATAGAAAAACATAAGGAACTGAGAAGCAGCGACAAGGTATGCAAATATAATTCATTTCAAAAGTTTTCAGTAAAGAGTGAACATGCTTTCAAATTCCGGCAGTTAAGTCAAATCAATTCGAGCTCAGTTAAACTAGATGTAAATCTTTCAGAAATTGCACAACAACGACATATAACAACTAAGTGCAACAATAATTAAAAGCAAGTACATCCTTTCAAGGCAACAATCACTCAACTCATCTCAACAGCTCATACACTCGGCCCTGAGCCCTCAATACTCACCCTCAATAGGTACCTGCGCTCACTGAGGGTGTACAGACTCTAGAGGGGCTCTGCAGCCCAAGCGCTATATCACTGCGGCATGCAGCCCGATCCTATCTCGTTGCGGCGTGCAACCCTATCAATAATATAAATAGGTATACCTAAGACTTGTTGCAGCGTGCAACCCGATCCATATATATAAATATATAGCCTCATAAATATCGCCATAAGGCTTGTTGCAGCGTGAAACTTTATCTATATACCTCACATAGCTCACAGCCCGGCACTCAAGCCCTATCTCAATCACTAACCTCTCCAGCCTCTCGGGCTCACAGAAATCATAGTATTCGGCCCAAAGAGAGAATACAAAAAGTATCAACAAGAAATGAGAGAAAATGGAGATATGATACACAAGTAAGACGGTCACTGAGTACAAGACAACAATTAGCAGTCAGTTCAACAGGTATACGACTGCTGCGTGTCCCAACAGTGAAATCATATGGCCTAAGCGTGGTTTCTAACATGAAAGGCAGTCAAATTGCGTAAAAATACAAGGAAAAATAGGTAGCAACAATGGGCTATTCGACTTTATAGTCTGACGGGACGGAAATATTCACAATCTATCATGGTGCACGCTTACACGCCCGTCACCTAGCATGTGCATCACCTCCAGCTGATCACATCATACCAATTTCGGATCTCATACCCTCAAAACCAGATTTAAGACTGTTACTTACCTCTACTGCGCAGATATCCTACTCTGAATTGCCCTTGCATCTCGAATCGGCCTCCAAATGCGCCGAATCTAGCCGCAAACATTACGAGATAATCAATGTAAGCTAAGAAGATTGATTCCATGAGAAAACTACTAAAATATAGCCCAAAATCCGAATCGGCTCAACCTGGGCCCCCTCGGCCCATATCTCGAAACCCGATGAAAGTCACAAAACCTGAAATCACATTCCCTCACGAGTCCAACAATACCAAATTTATCAAAATCCGACCTCATTTTCCCTTCCAAAACCCCAAAATTCACTCTCCAATTCTCATGCCTTAATCTCCCAAATCTCACCTCAAAAACTCACCAACTAGGGGTAAAATTAGTGGGAAAACACCATTATTGAAGATAAATAGGCACAAGGAACTTACCTCAATGATTACTTCCAAATCCCTCTCAAAATCCCAAACATCGGAGCTCAAAAATGATGAAAATGGTGAAAAATCTCGAAGTCTTTTACTTATAGGTTATGCCCAGAGTTTTCGCACCTGCGGCTCAATATGCACACCTGCGGAGCCGCTCTTGCAAAAAAAAATCCACATCTGCAGACACTTAATTTCCCATCTCCGCACCTACGCTCCCTATCCGCTTTTGTGACTTCGCAGGTGCAGAAAAGACCTCGCATCTGCGACCATTGCCAATCCGCTTCTGCGGGCTCGCAGACGCACACACCTAATTACACCTATAGTTTTCACCAATCGAACTAACCTCCACATATGCGCAAAATCCACCGCACCTGCAGCGTCGCACCTCTAGTAATATCCTCGCAGGTGCGATTACAAAAGCAATATGCCAACTTTAGCAATTCTTCAAACTTCAAGCTTGATCCGCTAACCACACGAAACACACCGAGTCCCTCGTGACCTCAACAAAACATGCCAATATGTCCCAAAAAATCATACAAATTTAGTCGAACCCTTAAAACACCTCAAACAAAATCAAAAACACGGATTACACTCGGATTCAAGCCTAAAGAACTTCTAAACTTCCAAATTCTACATATGATGCCGAAACCTATCAAACCATGTCCTATTGGCCTCAAATTTTGCACACAAGTCATAAATGACACCACAAACCTAATACAACTTCCGAAAATCTAATCCGACCGCGATATCACAATTTCCACTATCTGTCAAATTCAGAAAAAATTCCAACTACTCTTAGTATGTTGCTGCTTTAGATATCATGACTGTATGATCTTAATCAACTAATCCATTACTTTGTTACTTCATCGCATTACTACACTTAGACAACATGCCTATAGGGATAAAGTATATAAAAATCAATTTCAATTATTAACTACTAGAAATCAGTCCTATAGGACACTATCGCCTACCTAAGAAATATGTTTGTAAAATCAGCATTGGTAATACCTAAGAAATATGTCTGTAAGATCAGCATTGGTAATTCAGATTTCTGGGATCGTTTTACTTCGTCATACGCAGATAACTAGAGATCATGTCTATATATTTATAATGCATTTAATCTGCATAATCCTTTAGCCTATAAGTTGGCACGCTGCTTGTACACTGCTGGAAATCAAAATCGCTTAAAGATTATGCTTATAGAACTTAACGGCTATAATGCGTCTTAATCCTGAAAACTATCCATTGCTGAATATGCCCGCTTGCATTTATTGTTTATGTGTGGAGGCTAACTTGGGCCCTTAATTGTCTTTATGTGAAATCTTGATTGTTTTGTATGTCGCCTAGTTTTATCATTTTGAGCAACCTAGGGGAAGTGTAAAAGCACCCAAATAGAAGTCCAAGGCCTCCTGGACCACAGGCATGGGACGGGTAGTGCACACATAGGGACCGATTTAGAATTGAATTAGAGCGTCTTTAAATAAACAACTTCAACATACTAATTAGGTAGCTGGAGATGATAATCTGTGCCCGCTAAATAATATGAGCAACCCTTACCTAAAGGAAGCTGCAAAACATTATTTATGTTCCATGGGATGATCCTTTATGTTAAAAAACTTAGGACCCCCCGTTTCCCTTACATGCTTGCCAAAGCATAGAGTCACTAAATATAGACCGACGCAGTTGTAATCCTTAGTGATCATTAAATATGTACCATTTATTCATATAATTTATTTTTCCTTACACTGGTTCATGCTATAATAGGACTTTCAACTTTCATATCCTTCTTTATGTGCTCACCTAATTTAATCATATAATCCACATAGTTTAAAATTTAGTCGGGACCCACAGTTGTGGACGTCGAAGACTGCCTAACACCTTCTCCTTGAGGTAATTTGAGCCCTTACCCAATCTTTGGTGGTATTGACTAGTTAAACAATGGTTTTTGCAAATAGGTGCTAACGCACCTCAAAAATCCTTAGGTGGAGAATTTTCTCTCTTAACACCTATCTAAAAGAGTTGTCACACATCGAAGCCCGCTTTCACGAGAAAATAGGGCGCGACATCATGAGAATCTGAGTATTTGCACTGAATTTGACTTATGACTAGTACTAGCTGCAGCTTGAGACATTCCGTGAGATGTGAAATGTTCAGCTTGGGGCTCAAATTACCCTTGTAGTTGAGACTGATGCTCATTATGCTATTTAGATTGAGACACCGAATTTCCTTCGGAGGCTTCCGTAGATAGGACATAAGAATCTGAATTTGAGAGGCTTCTACCTCTCCTTCTGCCAATAGTTTTCTTCTTGGTGATTTTCTTTTGTACACTCAGGTGCATGGCATATCTACCTCAACCCTTTCCCTGGCTACCCCTTCCTTTGGACATTTCTCCCTTTCCTCTTGATCACACCTGTCCTGACCCAAATACCTAGCCCGTCGTGATGGCGCCTATCGTGGAACTAGGCCAGCTAACAATGTTTTCAATGTATAACGAAAATGATTTAAGGAAATTAAATTAACCGAAGGTTTACATAACAACGGGGTAAAAACCAAACACAAGTGCGGAATAAAAAACCTGACATTGGGGTGTCAGTAAGTTATGAACATCTAACAACCAGTCTAGAAACAGAGTCGACAATAGTTTGTGCCAAATGCCAATATAAGAGATAAGAGATAATAAGAAAGGAGAGACAAGGACTGCGGACGCCAGCATCTAACTCGTATGTCTCCAATGATCAGCTACGCACGAGATCAACACCCTCTATGACCGGCCATACCTGGATCTGCACATGAAGTGCAGGGTGTAGCGTGAGTACAACAAACTCAGTAAGTAATAGAAAAACATAAGGAACTGAGTTGCAACGACAAGGTATGTAAATATAATTCATTTCAAAAGTTTTCAGTAAAGAGTGAACATGCTTTCAAATTCCGGCAGTTAAGTCAAATCAATTCGAGCTCAGTTAAACTAGATGTAAATCTTTCAGAAATTGCACAACAACGACATATAACAACTAAGTGCAACAATAATTAAAAGCAAGTACATCCTTT
Organism: Nicotiana paniculata; assembly: GCA_005239505.1. Taxonomy (NCBI): domain Eukaryota; kingdom Viridiplantae; phylum Streptophyta; class Magnoliopsida; order Solanales; family Solanaceae; genus Nicotiana; species Nicotiana paniculata. The sequence goes on from ML306716.1 coordinate 90,210, forward strand.
CAAGGCAACAATCACTCAACTCATCTCAACAGCTCATACACTCGGCCCTGAGCCCTCAATACTCACCCTCAATAGGTACCTGCGCTCACTGAGGGTGTACAAACTCTGGAGGGGCTCTGCAGCCCAAGCGCTATATCACTGCGGCGTGCAAACCGATCCTATCTCGTTGCGGCGTGCAACCCTATCAATAATATAAATAGGTATACCTAAGACTTGTTGCAGCGTGCAAATCTATCTATATACCTCACATAGCTCACAGCCCGGCACTCAAGCCCTATCTCAATCACTAACCTCTCCAGCCTCTCGTGCTCACAGAAATCATAGTATTCGGCCCAAAGAGAGAATACAAAAAGTATCAACAAGAAATGAGAGAAAATGGAGATATGATACACAAGTAAGACGGTGACTGAGTACAAGACAACAATTAGCAGTCAGTTCAACCGGTATACGACTACTGCATGTCCCAACAGTGAAATCATATGGCCTAAGCGTGGTTTCTAACATGAAAGGCAGTCAAATTGCGTAAAAATACAAGGAAAAATAGGTAGCAACAATGGGCTATTCGACTTTATAGTCTGACGGGACGGAAATATTCACAATCTATCATGGTGCACGCTCACACGCCCGTCACCTAGCATGTGCATCACCTCCAGCTGATCACATCATACCAATTTCGGGTCTCATACCCTCAAAACAAGATTTAAGACTGTTACTTACCTCTACTGCGCAGATATCCTACTCTGAATTGCCCTTGCCTCTCGAATCGGCCTCCAAATGTGCCGAATCTAGCCACAAACATTACGAGATAATCAATGTAAGCTAAGAAGATTGATTCCATGAGAAAACTACTAAAATATAGCCCAAAATCCGAAATCGGCTCAACCCGGGCCCCCTCGGCCCATATCTCGAAACCCGATGAAAGTCACAAAACCCGAAATCACATTCCCTCACGAGTCCAACAATACCAAATTTATCAAAATCCGACCTCATTTTCCCTTCCAAAACCCCAAAATTCACTCTCCAATTCTCATGCCTTAATCTCCCAAATCTCACCTCAAAAACTCACCAACTAGGGGTAAAATTAGTGGGAAAACACCATTATTGAAGATAAATAGGCACAAGGAACTTACCTCAATGATTACTTCCAAATCCCTCTCAAAATCCCAAACATCGGAGCTCAAAAATGATGAAAATGGTGAAAAATCTCGAAGTCTTTTATTTATAGGTTATGCCCAGAGTTTTCGCACCTGCGGCTCAATATGCACACCTGCGGAGCCGCTCTTGCAAAAAAAAATCCACATCTGCAGACACTTAATTTCCCATCTCCGCACCTACGCTCCCTATCCGCTTCTGTGACTTCGCAGGTGCAGAAAAGACCTCGCATCTGCGACCATTGCCAATCCGCTTCTGCGCAGCTACCCGCTTCTGCGGGCTCGCAGACGCACACACCTAATTACACCTATAGTTTTCACCAATCGAACTGACCTCCACATATGCGCAAAATCCACCGCACCTGCAGCGTCGCACCTCTAGTAATATCCTCGCAGGTGCGATTATAAAAGCAATATGCCAACTTTAGCAATTCTTCAAACTTCAAGCTTGATCCGCTAACCACACGAAACACACCGAGTCCCTCGTGACCTCAACAAAACATGCCAATATGTCCCAAAAAATCATACAAATTTAGTCGAACCCTTAAAACACCTCAAACAACATCAAATACACGAATTACACTCGGATTCAAGCCTAAAGAACTTCTAAACTTCCAAATTCTACATATGATTCCGAAACCTATCAAACCATGTCCTATTGGCCTCAAATTTTGCACACAAGTCATAAATGACACCACGAACCTACTAAAACTTCCGAAAATCTAATCCGACCGCGATATCACAATTTCCACTATTTGTCAAATTCACAAAAAATTCAAACTTTCGCCAATTCAAGCATAATTCTACTACAAACCTCCAAATCACATTCCGGACACGCTCATAAGTGCAAAATAACCTAACGGAGCTAAAAATTCCATCAGAATTCAAATCCAAGGTATTTTGCACATCAGTCGACGTCCGGTCGACTTTTTCCTACTTAAGCTTCCAATTAGGAGACTAAGTGTAACAATTCACTCCGAAACCACTCCGGACCCGAACCAACCAACCCAATATGAAATACAACAGTTGTAAAGCACAAAAGAGGCAGAAATAGGGAAAACGGGGCTATAACTCTCGAATTGGTCGGCCGGTCATTACATCACCATTATCCATTTATGCACAAAGAGAGCTGTAAGTTATTGAGTTCAGGTACATAGAAGCTAGGAGTCACATTAATAGTAGGACAGAGCACAAGAGAAGCGGGGAGTGCATTGCTTAATCATGTAGAAAATAGGGTAGAAGTACGGTCCGCACAATCCCAAGTGCAGTCCATAAATGCAAGTGTAGTCCGCAAAAAACCAAGTGCAGCTTCACTTTTGCACATATGTATGAAATCTCCATATAGAAATATCTAAAGGAGAGTGCGTACACGCATCTATGGCCGCTGAAACCCAACCGCGGTCCGCATGATTAAATTGCGGTCGCACTTGAGTAAAAGTACTCAGGTCCATTAGAAGAAGATCTCTGAAATACAATGCGAACCTTTCAATGAGGACATGAAGTGCTGTCCGCACAATTGACTTTTGCGGAGGGAGTTATGCGACGCACTATGCGATCGCGTAATAGGTATGCGGACCGCATAGTGGTCGCATACCTGGGCAGTCTACTTTTCTGTTTGGCCCATTTTAGGGCCATTTATGCGACAGGAATGCGGATCACATAGAAGGAATGAGATCGCATTCCTGACCGCATTTCTAATTCAGGACTGTTAAAACTCTAATTTTATACCCGACCCCCAGTTCAATAAAACACTTACCCTTTCATTTTGAGCCTATTTTCTAATAAATTAGAGAGAGGAGGGAGTTCCAACTTCATCAAATTGTTCCTCACTACTCAGGCCCGAAATTGATCAAGTAGGACACCATTTTCTTCACTACAAGAGGTAAGCTTCCACCTCATCAACCTTAACTTCTGGATTTTGTTAAAATGAAACATGGTTAGGTGTGTTCATAAAGATGGGGGTAGGGATTTTGCATGCATGTAACAACCTAGTCATAATCTAGTAAAGGGAAATGAGTTAGAGTAATCCTTCACTGAAAAGAGGCCATTTAATCTCAAAGAACACCTAGTATTTGATAGAATGGTCAAGTGAGTTCAAGACATGATCATTATTCGTAATTCTAAGTTCAATTATTCCACACTGTGAACTAGCTTGAAGGTACTAGAAGGTCTGGTGAATTGTGGTAGAAAATTAAAGGGGAATTCCGATTCAAGGTATGTATGGATAACCTTAATCCTTGTAGAGTCATCTTGTTGGTGTCCAAGCACTCGGTATGAAATTCTTGCTCGAGTATATGTGAATTGATTTCCCTGCTGTGTCGAGGTGTAAGACTTCGTTCTTTAAATTCCTTAGTCGATTATCATGTTATATGAGCTTGCAAAAAGGTGATTCTATGTGCTTATTCTATCATGTGCAAAGCTCGTTAAATGTTGAATACATCAGTATGAGAGGATGTGCTGCAAAACGAAAGAAATGATAATGAAACAAAGTGTTGAATTTATCTAAGGGCCAAATGTTGTGTAGTAAATAATGGAAAAGAAATGGGGATAAACTAATTGAACTATGTGTTGATGGCATGCCGTATATGACTCACTATTTCATAAAGATTCTTGTGGCCTTGATTTCATATGGTTACTTGGTTGTTACAAATGAATATCCTTGACGATGAAAATCTTTGTAATTGAATTATTGGTTGATGTTGCTATTAATTACATTGTTGAACGTATCAAAGTGCTAAAGACTGTGTAGCAAATGATGAAAGTAAATATGGGCTGATTTTATTGAGTTAAATGATTGTGGCAACACCATATATGAATTACTAATTGGTAAGGATCATTGTGTATTGATTTCACACAGTTATTGGTTGATATGAACTTATTTTCTTCATGATGAAGATCCTTGTGATATAATTGTTGGTGGTTGTTGCTGTGAAATGTGATTGAAAGGTAGGATCGGGTTGCACGCCGCAAAAGAATTGTAAGGTGGGATCGGGTTGCACGCCACAACAGAATTATAAGGTGGGATCGGGTTGCACGCCGCAACAAAATTGTAAGGTGGGATCGGGTTGCACGCTGCAACAGATGTAACAAGGGTGTAATGTGATTGTGAGATGGGATCAGATTGCACGCCGAAATAAAAGAAATAAGGGTGGAATATGATTGTAAGTTGGGATCAGGTTGCACGCCGCAACAGGGGAAACAATTGAAATAAGAAACTGTGGAAACCTCATTTGTGATTCTCTCTACCTCTGTGCAATATTTTTTTGGATTTCTTTAACTGCCTCATATATGTGCATTGCTTGATTTTACATAGAGTAAAGTTTGTTTATACATACTAGTACTATTCAATGGTACTAACGTCCCTTTTTCCGGGGGAGCTACATCTTCTATATAGATGTAGGTGGTTCTATAGAAGTTAGCTCGGTTGCCGTTAGTGGTGCCTTCTCTTCATCTCTCTAGCAGTTCTGTTGAGCCCACTTCCTCTCAGGGCCGTGTGTATTCTATATCATCTCTTCTGTATGTGTTATGTCTTTTAAGATATAGCCAGGGCCTTGTTGTCGGCAAGTATTGTGTAAACCCTTAGTACTCTTAGAGGCTCCGTAGACATGATGTGGTTGTACATATAAGTATTTTGGGCAGTAAATGTGTTTACTAGTAATCGTGGTCCGAATCGGAGTTATTGTATGTCTTGCGATTATCAAATGCTGAAATGATAAGGGATTAGATGAACTGAAGTAGTAGATTCATGTTTAAACTGTAAATTGATAATTCATGTGGAATAATGTACATTGTAAAAACGGGGTAACACGTTGGGTAGGAAAGGAAATCTAGGTTCGATTGACCAGGATCATCCGGTTGGGCGTCGGTCTCATCCCTCGGTTTTGGGGCGTGACAAACTTGGTATCACAGCCTCATGTTTTAAAAGTGTCCTAGGATGTTTCGGAGCCGTGTCTAGTAGAGCCCTTCTTATTGGTGTGTTGTCGACCACATCAATAATTAGGGGGCTACATGGAAAGTTAGGAAAATACCCTTTTCATTGTTAATCTGTATAATGCGATGTGGTGAAGGTGAGGTTGTTCAAATTTTTAGTAAATGGCACCCAATAAGAGAGCCTGACTCGGCCCAGAGGCCAATGCCACCCCAGGAGTGGCCGTGAATTCTTTATCAGATGGTGCGGGTGAGAGTGATTCCCCGACCCTGAATCTGCCTGACTCTTCTATCCCAGGCCAGGGTATTCCTATTCTTGCTCCAGCGCAGGGTGCTACAGTCCCTCCCACTGATGTTCCTGATCCTTCTCCAGTCCCAACTTTCGGTCCCGGTATTTCTGCTGAGGACCTCAGGGGATCTATTCAAATGTTGACTCAGCTAGTGGCCTCCCACGCCTAAAGATCACATGCTGCCCCTGCATGCTCTAGCGAGCAAGGGGATTCTTCAGGTTCTAGGGTCAACCAGTTTCTGCGGTTAGCCCCTCCAGAGTTCACAGGAACCGGCCCAGAGGCTGATCCTCAGGAACTCATTGATGAGAGTTGCAAGACCCTCTGAGTTATGAGGGCTACTGAGATAGAGGGGGTTGAGTTGGCTTCCTATCGTCTGAAGGGAGCGGCATATTTGTGGTTTGAAATATGGAGGAGTTCCCGTGGAGAGGGGATCCCTCCAGCGAGGTTAGAGGTGTTTGTGGATGCCTTTATGGATCATTTCTTGCCTGCCGAGGTTATGGCAGCCCGTGCTACAAATTTTGAGGCCCTCAAGCGGGGCAACATGAGTGTGTGGGAGTATCATATGGAGTTCGTGTGCTTGTCCAAATATGTTGTTCACATGGTATTTACTATGGAGGCTAGAGTTCATCAATTTGTTCTGGGCCTTGGTCCCTTGTTTATTAATGAAGCTGCTACAGCTGCTCTGCATTCAGATATGAACTGCGGGAAGATTGTGGTATTTTCCCAGGCTACGTAGGCTCGGAAATTAAGGATAATAATTGAGAGAGAGAGAAGTAGTAGGGCCCGATCAGCGGGCAACCCTGAGAGTTCAGTTGGAGGAGGGAGATCAGTCCTTGGGAGAGGGTCATCAGGGCCATCTCAGTCCTTTGCTCAGTCCTCAGCCAGTGCGCCGCCAACATGGCACATTTATCAGTAAGGAGGTCGCGTTGGACCAGGTTCAGACAACAGGAGGTTCCATCAGTCGGGTCGTTCAGGTGGGAGGTTCCAGCAGCAGCGGAGGGCCCCATGCCCTAGAGTGAGAGGCCACGTTCAGCGAGACTGTCGTACACCCCTTCTGGGCACGGGTAGGGGCACATCTCAGCCATAAAGTTCTTCAGCCGCTAAATCTTCATCATGCCCTTCAGCTCCAGCAGGGCGCGGTGCAGCTAGGGGTGGAGCCCGGGGTCTAGAGGGACCCAGTCGGTTCTATGCTTTGAGTGGTTGTCAGAGTACGGAGGCTTCTCCAGATGTTGTCACAGGTATTCTGAATATTCATTCATATGATGTTTATGCTCTATCCCGGGTCTTCTTTGTGATATGTTACTCCATTTATTGCTTCAAGTTTTGGGATAGAACCCGAACAGCTTCACGAGCTGTTCTATTATTGACTCCAGTTGGTGATTCTATTACGGCCGTGCGAGTCTATAGAAATTATGTTGTCATGGTGCGTGGTCGGGATACCAGGGCTGATCTTATTGAGTTAGAAATGGTAGATTTTGATGTAATTATGGGGATGGATTGGCTCTATTCGTGCTTTGCTAAACTCGACTGCCGAACCAGAATTATGAGGCTCCAGTTTCCTAATGAATCAGTTATCGAGTGGGAGGGGAATAATGTTATGCCAAGGGGTAGATTTATTTCCTACAGTAAAGCCTCAAAGATGATAAGAAAAGAGTGCATCTACCATTTGGTCCGGGTTGCGGACACCACTTCAGAGGTGCCTGCTCCCGAATCTGTGCCTGTTGTGAATGAATTTCTTGAAGTATTTACGGACGAGCTTCCTGGCATTCCACCAGATAGAGAGATGAATTTCGGGATTGCTGTATTGCTAGATACGCAGCCGATATCTATTCCATCTTACCGTATGGCGCCAGAAGAATTGAGAGAGTTAAAAGAGCAACTGAAAGATCTATTAGAAAAAGGTTTCATTCGGCCAAATGTGTCTCCTTGGGGCGCACCGGTTCTTTTTATCAGAAAGAAAGACGGATCGCTTCGGATGTGTATTGATTACCGGCAGCTCAACAAGGTCACCATCAAAAACAAATACCCATTGCCTCGTATAGAAGATTTGTTCGACCAGTTGCAAGGTGGTAAGTTCTTCTCAAAGATTGATTTGCGGTCCAGGTATCACTAGTTAAAGATCAGGGAGCAGGATATTCCTATGGCTACCTTCAGGACTCGATTTGGGCACTTTGAATTTCTGGTAATGTCTTTTGGGCTAACCAACGCCCCAATAGCTTTTATGGATCTTATGAATCGGGTTTTCAAACCGTTTCTCGACTCCTTTGTGATTGTCTTCATTGACGATATCCTTGTTTATTCGTGAATTCAGGAAGATCATGCTACTCACCTCAGGGCAGTTCTGCAGACTTTTCATCAGCACCAGTTGTATGGAAAGTTTTCAAAATTTTAATTTCGGGTAATCAATCGCCTTTTTGGGACATCTTGTTTCCAAGGAAGGGATTCGGGTTAATCCCAAAAAGATTGCAGCGGTAAAGGATTGGCCTAGGCCAACGACCTCGACAGAGATTCGCAATTTCTTGGGTTTGGCTAGATATTATCGGAGGTTCGTGGAGGGATTCTCTACCGTCGCCTCCCCATTGACTAAGCTAACGCAGAAGACGGTTAAGTTCCAGCGGTCCGATGATTGTGAAAAGATTTTTCAGGAATTGAAATTGAGATTGACTACGACACCGGTGTTGACCTTACCAGAGGGTATAGAGGGATTTGTGGTTTATTGTGATGCTTCAAAGGTTGGTTTGGGGTGTGTGTTGATTTGGTGCGGGAAGGCTATATCGTATGCTTCTAGGAAGCTCAAGAATCACGAGAAAAATTATCCGACGCATGATTTGAAGATGACGGCGGCTGTGTTTGCATTGAAGATCTGACGGCATTATCTTTATGGGGTCCATTTGGATGTGTTCAAAGACCACAAGAGTATTCAATATTTATTCAAACAAAAGGAGTTGAACTTAAGGCAGCAGAGGTGGTTGGAATTGCTCAAGCATTATGATATGAATATTTTGTACCATCCAGGAAAGGAAAATGTGGTAGCCGATGCTCTTAGTCGGAAATCCATGGGTAGCTTGGCTCATTTGGAAGCAGGTTAGAGGACTTTGGATCGGGAGGTTTATCAGTTGGCTAGTCTGGGGGTATGTCTTTCGGCTTCAGATGAAGGGAATGTCGTGGTGCGTAACGGAGCGGAATTTTTGCTTGTAACGGAAATCAAGGAAAAGCAATTTAGAGATCCAGCATTGGTACAGTTGAGAGAGGAAATTCTGAATCATAAGACTACAGCATTTTTACTCGGCAATGATGATGGTGTTTTGCGGTGCCAAGGGAGACTATGTGTTCCGGACGTGGATGATCTTCAGGAAAGGGTAATGGTAGAAGCTCACAATTCCAGGTATTTAGTACACCCAAGTTCTACTAAGATGTACCATGATCTCAAAGATATTTATTGGTGGAATGGTATGAAAAGGGATGTGGCGGACTTTGTGGCTAGGTGTCCGAATTGTCAACAAGTAAAGGCCGAGCATCAGAGGCCTGGTGGGTTGACGCACCTTATGGAAATACCAATGTGGAAATGGGATATGATCAATATGGACTTTGTGGTAGGGTTACCCCGTACTCAGCGCAAGTTCGACTCAATTTGGGTTATAGTGGATCGACTCATCAAATCAGCTCACTTCTTGCCAGTCAAGTCAACCGATACTGCGGAATAGTATGCTCAATTGTATATCAACGAAATAGTCAGACTCCATGGCATCTAGTATCTATTATCTCGGATCGAGGGGCCCAATTCACAACTAACTTTTGGAAGAAATTTCAGCAAGGTTTGGGTACGCAGGTAAATCTCCGCACAGCATTCCACCCAAAGACTGATGGGCAGGCAGAGCGGACCATTCAGACGCTTGAAGATATGTTACGGGCTTGTGTATTAGATGTCAAGGGTAGCTGGGATGATCACACACCACTTATATAATTTTCTTATAGTAACATTTTCCATGCTAGCATTCAGATGGACCCATTTGAGGCATTGTACGGAAGGAGGTGTAGGTCTCTGATTCGATGGTTCGAGGTTGGCAAGGCGGAACTACTAGGACCGGACCTTGTGCACCAAGCTATGGAAAAATTTAAAGTCATTCACGAGAGGATGAAGACTGCTCAGAGTCGTCAGAAATCCTATGCGGACGTTCATCGAAGAGATTTGGAGTTTCAAGTAGATGATTGGGTATTCTTGAAGGTGTCTCCCATGAAAGGAGTGATGCAGTTTGGGAAGAAAGGGAACTTGAGCCCAAGTTATGTCAAGCCATATAGGATTGCTCAAAGGATAGGACATGTGGCTTATAGGTTGGAATTTCCCTCTGAGATGTCATTAGTACACCCAATGTTTCATGTGTCCATGTTGAAGAAGGTGATTAGGGATCCATCCGCCGTTGTTCCGGTTGCTATGGTTGAAATTAATGAAGGATTGTCATATGAAGAGGTTCCAGTTTCTATTATTGATAGGCAAGTTCGTAGATTGAGGAAAAAAGAGATTGCTTCTGTTAAAGTATTATGGCGGAGTCAACAAGTCGAAGAAGCCACATGGGATGCGGAAAATTAAATGAGAGAGAAAGGTCCCCACTTGTTTGAATAAGTCTGGTAGTGGTTTTGAAAGTTGTCATTCCTAAGAAATTATATATTGTGTTAAATTTTGTGCAAGAACACTCCACTCCCCTAATTACCCTACTATTGTGACTTCTCAAAATTTGTGCTATAAATATATATGTTGTTGTGATTAGCTGAATTAGATGCAACACATTGTAAAAGTTGAATTATTTGCAAATTGGTGGAGTTAATCAAACTATGTGAGGCTTGTGGAAGTAATTGAGTCTTATGTAGCTTGTTAAAAGGACCGGATTATGTGCAAGTTGATAGAGTAACTGGTAATGTGTGGAATTGGTTAAACATGTGTTTCGAGGGCTCTCTGGCAAGTAGATACGCCAAATTACAAAGAAAACTCTGGCACAATTTTCAGGAAACATCGGAGTTAGTAAAAATTTGGGGGTTGACGTATTTTGTGTTTTCCTACTCTACTGATTCCCCGATCCTCATTCGAGGACGAATGATTTTAAGTGGGGGATAATATAAAGACCCGTAAAATTTTATGGGTAAATATAATGCCCAAATAGGTCCTCATGTTGCTATAACTGTAGAAATTCTTAAAACGGACCCTTTTTGAGTAAAAAGTACCCCGAGACTTAAAAGATAAAATTTTCCAGGTTTGTGCAGGTCTGCGGTCCACTATGCGATCGCAGATCAGGTATGCGGACCGCATAGTGGTTGCATACTTGGAAATATTGCTGTCCATTCTGAGGACAACTATGCGGCCTAGAATGCGATCGCATTTCACGAATGCGGGCCGCATAGTGGTCGCATATCTGGGCAGTCTACTTTTCTTTTTGGCCCATTTGAGGGCCATTTATGCGACAAGAATCTGGATCGATCGCATTTCTGACCGCATTTCTGTTTCGGGACTGTTAAAACTCTAATTTAATACCCGACGCCCGGTTCATTAAAACACTTACCCTTTCATTTTAAGACTATTTTCTGATAAATTAGAGAGAGGAGAGAGTTCCAACTTCATCAAATTATTCCTCCATCACTACTCTGGCCTGGAATTGATCAAGTAGGACACCATTTTCTTCACTACAATAGGTAAGCTTCCACCCCATCAACCTTAACTTCCAAATTTTGTTAAATTGAAACATGGTTAGGTGTGTTCATAAAGATGGGGGCAGAGATTTTTCATGCATGTAACCAACTAGTCATAATCTAGTAAAGGGAAATGAGTTAGAGTAATCCTTCACTAAAAAGAGGCCATTCAATCTAAAAGAACACCTAGTGTTTGATAGAATGCTCAAGTGAGTTAGAGACATGATCATTATTCCTAACTCTAAGTTCAATTATTCCACATTTTGAACTAGATTCAAGGTGCTAGAAGGTAGGTGAATTGTGCTAGAAAATTCAAGGGGAATTCCGATTCAAGGTATGTATGGCTAACTTTAATCCTTGTAGAGTCATCTTATTAGTGTCCGAGCACTCGTTATGAAATTATTGCTGGAGTATATGTGAATTGATTGCCCTACTGTGTCGAGGTGTAAGACTTCGTTCTTTAAATTTGTTAGTCGATTATCATGCTATATGAGCTTGCGAAAAGGTGATTCTATTTACTTATTCTATCATGTGCAAAGCTCGTTAAATGTTGAATACATAGGTATGAGAGGATGTGCTGCAAAATGAATGAAATGATAATGAAACAAAGTGTTGAATACATCTAAGTGCCAAATGTTGTGTAGTAAATAATGGAATGGAAACGGGGATAAAATAATTGAGCTATTTGTTGATGGCATACTGTATATAACTCACTCTTTGATAAAGATTCCCGTGGCCTTGATTTCATATGGTTACTTTGTTGTTACCACTGAATATCCTTGACGATGAAAATCTTTGTGATTGAATTGTTGTTTGATGTTGCTATTAATTACATTGTTGAACGTATCGAAGTGCTAAAGGCTATGTAGCAAATGATGAAAGTAAATATGGGCTTATTTTATTGAGTTAAATGATTGTGGAAACACCATATATGAATTACTGATTGGTAAGGATCATTGTGTCTTGATTTCATATAGTTATTGGTTGATATGTACTTATGTTCTTAATGATGAAGATCCTTGTGATATAATTGTTGGTGGTTGTTGCTGTGAAATGTGATTGTAAGGTGGGATCGGGTTGCACGCCGCAACAGAATTGTAAGGTGGGATAAGATTGCACGCCGCAACAGAATTGTAAGGTGGGATCAGGTTGCACGCTGCAACAGAAGTAATAAGGGTGTAATGTTATTGTGAGATGGGATAGGGTTGCAAGCCACAACAGAAGAAATAAGGGTGTAATATGATTGTACAGTGGGATCGGGTTGCGCGCCGCAACAGGGGAAACAATTGAAATAAGAAACTGTGGAAACCTCATTTGTGATTCTCTGTATCTCTGTGCAATATTTGTTTGGGTTTCTTTAACTGCCTCATATATGTGCATTGCTTTATTTTACATAGAGTAAAGTTTTTTTATACATACTAGCACTATTCACTGGTACTAACGTCCCTTTTGCCGGGGGCGCTACATCTTCTATATGGATGTAGGTGGTTCTATAGCAGGTAGCTTGGTTCGCCGTTAGTTGTGCCTCCTCTTCATCTCTCTAGCAGTTTTGGTGAGCCCAACTTCCTCTCGGGGCCGTGTGTAGTGTATATCATCTATTTTGTATATGTTATGTCTTTTAAGGTATAGCCGGGGCGTCGGGGCCTTATTGCCGGCAAGTATTGTGTAAACCCTTTTGTCACGCCCCGAAATACCACCATCGGGCCGTGATGGCGTCTAACGTTGAACCCGCTAGACAAGCCAACGTGTATAGATAAACTAGCATATTATCATCAATTTAATAGGATAAACTAAACCATTGACAATTTAACAGCGGAAATAAATATGGTTTCATGCTAAATAAAGACAACATAATACAACAACACGTAAATTTTCCCGAAACCTGGAGTCACAAACACACGAACTGTCTATAAGAGTGCTAAATACAAGTCTTAAAAAAAGAATACATAGCTGTCTCTGAAACTAGGAAAAAAAAACAAGACAGAAGTGAAGACAAAGGGATGGAAGAGACACCAAGGCCAATGAACGCCAGTGGGTATACCTTGAATCCTCTATGATAAGCTGGAAGACACTCCCACTAATGATGTCCTGCGAGTCCGGCTTCGTAATCTGCACAACATAAAGAAGTGCAGGTGTAGCATCAGTACAACCGACCCTGTACTGAATAAGTGTCGAGCCTAACCTTGGCGAAGTAATGACGAGGCTAAGACACAAAAAAAAAGTGTACTTGTGCAGTTCAATAGTATAGAAGAAACTAAACAAGAATACAATAAAGGGGTGAACATGCTAGGGGGTAAGAGATGGAAAATACTGAAATGACAAAAAAGAAAACAACAGTCTGAAATATCTGAAAATAATCACAGTAAATGACAACACAGATTAACTAGTGAAGGATGCGGCTCGGTATGTCCCATCGTTCATAATAACAATGTAAAACACGTCACGAATGTCCCCTCGTGCATAATCAATATAAAACGTGGCACGGAATGTCCCCTCGTGCATAACCAATGTAAAACATGGCAAAAAATGTCTCCTCGTGCATAATTAATGTAAAATATGCACAGAATGTCCCCTCGTGCATAATAACAATGGCACGGAATGTCCCCTCGTGCATAATAAATGTAAAAAATGGCACAAAATGTCCCCTCGTGCATAATAACAATATAAACATGGAACAGAATGTCCCCTCGTGCATAATCAATGTAAAACATGGCACAGAATGTCCACCCGTGCATAATAACAATATAAACATGGCACGACATCACCCTTCGTGCTTTAACATTCATCCTTACCCAAACAACAATCACAAACAAGGGCAATGAGATAAACCGAGTAAAAATAGAAATCCCGGCAAGGGAACATCGATTAAATCCCAGCAAGGGAAGATCAATTAAACAATTAAATCCCGGCAAGGGAACTATACAACGATGACCCGGAAAGGGTAAATTTCAATAGATCTTTCTCTTTATTTCACTTTCATTTCCATAATTCATTCTATTACTACAGCCAATGCTCCAAAGGATGTAATTTTTCTCATATTCCTTCATCATTCGTTTCACAATTTGAGCCAATTCTCCAAGGGTGAAATTATCTCATATCTCCTCATTATTCATTTTACAATTTGAGCCAATGTTCCAAAGATGTTAAAAGATTACAATTTCCTTCACATTCTCATTTACATCATGTAGGGATCATCAATTAAGCATAGGAATTAAAACAAAACCGGAATATTGACAATATAGGGACTCACGGTCATGCTAGACACCAATGTATAGATACTCGTCACCATGCCTATACATCATATTTGACAATTAGCAAATAGCACATAATACTCAACTCCTATTCCCTCAATCTAAGGTTAGACCAAACACTTACCTCGGGTCCAAAATAAAGCAATCAACCCTTTAACACCGCCTTTCCTTTAGAATTCAACTGCGGAATGGTATTATTTAGGCATAATCAATTCAAGTATATCAATAAGGACTCAATAATTCAATTACATAGCCTATTTACTCATCTCCATGCATTCTTTAGAAATAACAAAATTTGACCCCGGGCCCGCTTGGTCCAAACAGAAGGCTCGAACGAAAACCATGTCACCCATTCACCCACGAGCCCAAATATATAATTTGTATTCAAATTCGACCCCAAAACGAGGTCTTAATCAAGAAAATTCAAAAGGGCCTAAGTCTACCCAAATTCCAGATTTTCTACTCTAATTTGCATGTTTTAGGCTTAGGAATTCATTAATTATAGATGAAAAATGAAGGAAATGAGTTAAAATTTACTAACCCAAGAAGTTTTTGTGAAGGATGTCTTCAATGGTTGCCTAAGTGCTTTGGAGTAGAAGAAGTTCGTTATTTTTCTAAATGAATCCCGTAGCTACTGGTTTTGTAAATATTTATATGCCACTGGGAAAATTTGTGCATCGCGATCGCGGGAATGGGTATGCGATCGCGGTGAGTCTGGTTCCTACACTCTGCAATCGCGACTAAAAGAATGCGATCGCGAAGAAGAACCTGGGATCCCCCCTCACTGCGATCGCGAACAAGTGACTGCGATCGCGAAGAATACCTAGCCAGCCCCCGCCCAGACCCCGCCCAGACCCCCTATGCCTCTATGCGATCGCGAACTGTGCTATGCGATCGCAGAGGAACCTACGCGATCGCATAGAGAAAATAGTAAAACACCAGCAACCGCTCCAAAAACCAGATTTTCCATGTTTTTACACCCCGTTAACTACCCAAAACTCACCCGAGCCCTGGGGTCTCAAAACCAAAAACACACACACGACTCTGAAATCATCCTACGGACTTATTCAAGCATTCAAATCGCCAATGTAACATTATATACATCGAATTAAACCTCAAAATCCGTGAATTCTATCAAATTTCATAAAGCATCAAATTTCCCATTTCAAGTCCGGAACACGTCAAACGAAATTCGTTTTCAATCAAACTTTACATAAAGCGCTTAAACCATATATAAGACGTGTACCGGGTGTCGTAACAAAAATACGGGCCCGATACCATCACTTTCTAATCAGATTTCATTTTCAATTTCCTTAAATATTTTCAGAAAACAATTTCACTCAAAAATTCATTTCCCGGGCTTGGGACCTCGGAATTTGATTCCGGGCATACGCCCAAGTCCCATATTTTCCTACGGACCCTCCAGGACCATCAAATCACAGGTCCGGGTCCGTTTACACAAAATGTTGACCGTAGTAATATTTATTCATTTTAATATCAAGTCGTAGCATTTTTCATAGAATTTCATATTTAAGCTTTCCGGCTACGCGCCTGGACTGCACACGCAAATCGAGGCAACTACAAATGAGGTTTTCAAGGCATTGGAAGTACGGAATATGTAATAAAATAGGTGATGACCCTTTGGGTCATCACATTCTCCACCTCTAAAACAACCGTTCACCCTCGAACGGACAGAAGAAGGAAGTACCTGAGTCGGGAAACAAACGAGGGTAACGGCTCCGCATATCGGACTCGGACTCCCAGGTTGATGGCTCAGGAGGCTGACCTCTCCACTGAACACGAGAAGAAGGGAAACTCTTGGATCTCAAATGACGAATCTGCCGGTCTATAATAGCTACCGGCTCCTCATAAGCTAATTCCTTGTCCAACTGGACAATACTGAAATCTAACAGGTGGGCTAGATCGCCGTGATACCTCCGAAGCATGGACACATGAAAAACAGGATGTATGGCTGATAAGCTAGGTGGCAATGCAAGTGTATAATCCACCTCTCCTACTCGATCAAGAATCTCAAACGGACCAATGAATCTAGGACTAAGCTTGCCCTTCTTCCCAAATCTCATCACGCCTTTCATAGGCGACACTCGGAGCAATACTCGCTCACCAACCATGAAAGCCACACGTCGAACCTTACGATCTGCATAACTCTTTTGCCTGGACTGAGCTGCACGAAGCTAATAGACCTTGTCCAAGGCCTCCTGAACCAAATCTCTACCGAACAACCGAGCCTCTCCCGGCTCAAACCATCCAACCAGCGATCGACACCGCCTACCATATAAAGCCTCATAAGGAGCCATCTGGATACTCGACTGGCGGCTGTTGTTGTAGGCAAACTCTGCTAAAGGAAAGAACTGATCCCAAGATCCTCCAAAGTCAATAACACAAGTTCGGAGCATATCCTCCAATAGCTGAATAGTCCACTTGGACTGCCCATCCGTCTGAGGATGAAATGTTGTGCTGAACTCCACCTGGGTGCCTAACTCTCGCTGAACTGCTCCCCAGAAACGCGAGGTAAACTGCGCGCCCTAATCCGAAATGATAGATACCGGCACACCATGAAGGCGAACAATCTCCCGGATATAGATCTCAGCTAACCTCTCGGATGAATAGTAAACTGCTACATGAATGAAATACACTAACTTGGTCAGCCTATCAACAATGACCCAAATTGCATCGAACTTCTTTCGGGTCAACGAAAGTCTAGTGACGAGTCCATAGTGATCCTCTCCCACTTCCACTCGGGAAGCTCAATCCTCTGAAATATGCCACCAGGCCTCTGATGCTCATACTTAACTTGTTGATAATTCAAACACCGTTCCACATATGCTACAATATCCTTCTTTATTCTACGCCACCAATAATGCTGCCGCAAATCCTGATACATCTTCCCGGCGCCCGGATGAATAGAGTACCGGGAACTATGGGCCTCTTCTAAAATCAACTCTCGGATCCCATCAACATTGGGCACACAAACTCACCCCTGCAATCTCAAAACACCATCATCATCTAAGGTCACCTGCTTGGCACCTCCGCGTTACACCGTGTCTCTATGGACACACAAATGGGGATCATCAAACTGCCGATCACGGATACGCTCTAATAATGAAGAACGAGTGACCGTAAAATCCAACAATCGACTAGGCTCAGAAATATCCAACCTTACAAATCGATTGGACAAAGCCTGAACATCCAAAGTAAGCGGCCTCTAACTAACCGGAATAAAAGCAAGACTGCCCATACTAGCTGACTTCCTACTCAAAGCATCGGCCACCACATTGGCCTTTCCCGGGTGATATAAAATGGTAATATCATAATCTTTTAACAACTCCAACCACCTTCTCTACCTCAAATTCAACCCCTTTTGCTTGAACAAGTACTGAAGATCCTAATGATCCGTGAACACCTCACACGCCACGCCATACAGATAGTGCCTCCAAATCTTTAATGCGTGGACAATGGCTGCCAACTCCAAATCATGCACTGGATTGTTCTTATCATGAATATTTAACTACCTCGAAGCATAAGCAATGACCTTGCCATCCTGCATCAACACTGCACCAAGCCCAATACGAAAAGCATCGCAATAGACAGTATAAGGCCCTGAGCCTGTGGGCAAAACCAATATCGGTGCCGTAGCCAGAGCTGTCTTGAGCCTCTGAAAGCTCGCCTCACACTCGTCCGACCATATGAACTGGGCACCCTTCTGGGTCAACCTGGTCATCGGGGCTGCAATAGATGAGAACCCCTCCACGAACCGACGATAATAGCCTGCCAATCCCAAGAAACTCCGAATCCATGTTGCTGATGCTAGTCTAGGACAGTTCTTGACTGCCTCAATCTTTTTCGTGTCAACATGAATACCCTCTGCTGATACAACATGACCCAGGAATGCAACTGAACCCAACGATAACTCGCACTTCGAAAACTTTGCATATGGCTATCCTTCAGAGTTTGAAGAACCACTCTGAGATGCTGTTGGTGCTCTTCCTGACTGCGGGAGTATATCAATATATCATCAATGAAGTCTATCACGAACGAGTCCAGATAAGGCATGAACACTCGGTTCATCAAATCCATAAAAGCTTCTAGGGCATTTGTCAACCCAAACGACAGGACTAGAAACTCGTAATGCCCGTACCGAGTGTGGAAAGCTGTCTTAGGGACATCAGATGCCCTAATCCTCAACTGATGGTAGCCAGATCTCAAGTCTATCTTTAAAAATACCTTAGCACCCTGAAGCTGATCGAACAAATCATCAATCCTCGGCAGTGGATACTTATTCTTGATTGTAACCTTGTTCAATTGCCAGTAATCAATGCACATCCTCATCGAACCATCCTTTTTCTTCACAAACAATACTGGAGCACCCCAAGGAGAAACACTGGGTCTAATGAGACCCTTTCCAAGCAAATCCTGCAATTGTTCCTTCAACTCTTTCAACTCTAGCGGGGCCATACGATACGGTAGAATAGAAATGGGCTGGGTGCCTGGGGCCAGATCAATATAGAAATCAATGTCCCTGTCAGGTGGCATCCCCGGCAGGTCTGATGGAGAAACCTCAGGAAACTCACGAGGCACGGGTACCGAATCAATAGAGGGAACCTCAACACTGGAACCGCACACATAAGCCAAAGAGGCCAAGCACCCCTTCTCGACCGTTCGTCGAGCCTTCACGTACAAAATAAAACTGTGGGTAGAATGACCAGGAGTTCCTTTCCACTCCAAACAGGGCAAATCAGGTAAGGCTAAGGTCACTGTCTTGGCATGACAGTCCATAATAGCATGATAGGGGGATAACCAATCTATCCCTAGTATAACATCAAAGTCGATCATACCTAAAAACAATAAATCAACATGGGTCTCAAGACCGCCAATCACCATAATACAAGAACGATGGCCTCGATCGACCACGATAGAATCACCCACCGGTGTAGGTACATAAACAGGAACACTCAGTGGATCGCTAGGCATGACCAGGTAGGGTGCAAAATAAGAGGACACATACGAATATGTTGACCCTAGATCAAATAGCACCGAAGCATCTCTGTCACAAACCCGAATAGTACATTTAATGACTGCATCTGAAGACTCAGCCTCTGGCCTGGATTGAAGAGAATAACATCGGGACTGGGCCCCACCAACCCTGAACCACATCTCTGGGGCGGTCGGCTGCTGGCTAGCCTCCACCTCTGGCGCCCTAAGCTCTACCTCTATGACCTCTACCTCCACTTCTAGCACCTCTACCCCACCTCTAGCTGGCTAGGCGTGCTGTGGAACACCTGGTGCCTTTACTATGGCACAAGAACCCTAATGCTGAGACCCACCAGAACCTCGGGGTCAAAACCTGGAAATGTGGCCCAAACCACCGCAAGTATAACAAGGCCTCTGCTGATGTGACTGCTGACTCTGGAACTGACCCTGTCAACCCTGATAACCACCCTAGAAATTCTGAAGTGGCGGTGCACTGATAGGTGCTGGTGGCGCACTGTAAGTCTGCTGATCGAAATAGTGCGTCTGATAACCACGACAACCTGAAATACCAGGGAGAACCTGGAGAGCGGACTGAAAAGGTCTGGGAGGATAACATCTTCCTGAAGAATTCTTGCCCCCAGATGAGGCTCCACTGAAACGATCGAAATGACGGGGCCTCTTGTCAGCTCCCTGACCACCACCCCAGGACAAAATCATCTCAATCCTCCTGGACACATTGGCCGCATCCTGGAATGATATATCTGTACCTGAATCTCTGTCCATCTGAAGTTTGATAGGCCGGGTCAATCCCTCGATAAACCTATGAACCCTCTTCCGATCAGTGGGAAGTATCATAAGAGCATGTCAGGCTAGAGTGATGAACCTGGTCTCGTACTGAGTGACAGACATGGATCCCTGCTGGAGACGCTCAAACCGCCTCCGAAGGTCCTCTCTCTGAGTAATGGGAAGGAACTTCCCCCAGAAATACCTCAGAGAACTGAGTCCAAGTCAAAGGTGTAGATCCAGGTGGTATGGCTAAGCAATAGTCTCTCCACCAACTCTTGGCTGCGCTAGATAACCGAAAAGTAGCGAAGTCAACTCCGTTGGACTCCACTATGCCCATGTTCCGAAGAACCTCATGGCAGTTGTCCAAATAATCTTGGAGGTCCTCTAATGGTGAACCAGTATTAGTAGTAGTAAATAACTTAGTGAACCTGTCCAGTCTCCACAAAGCATCTGCTGACATAGGTGCTCCCTCTCCTACCGGCGCTGCAATACCCGGCTGAGTCTGGGCACCTCCCCCAGCCTGAGAGGCGGCTGGTGCTGTAGGAAGAAGAACCGCCTGGGCTACACTCTCCATGAGTCCGACTAGACGGACAAGGGAGTTCTGAAGCACTGGGGTAGCTATGAACCCCTATGGGACCACGAACGCCAGCGGGTATACCGTGAAGCCTCTATGATAAGCTGGAAGACACTCCCACTAACGATGTTCTCCTGGTCCGGCTGCATAATCTGCACAACATTCAGAAGTGCAGGTGTAGACTCAGTACAACCGACCCCATGTACTGAGTAAGTGCCGAGCCTAACCTCGGCGAAGTAATGACAAGGCTAAGACACGACAACAAAGTGTACCTGTGCCGTTCAATAGTATAGCAGAAACTAAACAAGAATACAATTACGGGGAGAACACGCTGGGGCTAAGAGATGGCAAATACTGAAATGATAGAAATGAAAACAAAAGTCGGAAATATCTAAAAGTAATCACGGGAAATGACAACACAGATTAAACAGTGAAGGATGCGGCACGACATGTCCCATCGTGCATAATAACAATGTAAAACACGTCACAAAATGTCCCCTCGTGCATAATCAATATAAAACATGGCACGGAATGTTCCATCGTGCATAATCAATGTAAATATGGCACGGAATGTCCCCTCGTGCATAATCAATGTAAAACATGGCACGGAATGTCCCCTCGTGCATAATAACAATATAAACATGGAACGAAATGTCCCCTCGTGCATAATCAATGTAAAGCATGGCACAGAATGTCCCCTTGTGAATAATAACAATATAAACATGGCACAGAATGTCCCCTCGTGTATAAATAACAATATAAACATGGCACGGAATGTCCCCTCGTGCATAATCAATGTAAAACATGGCACAGAATGTCCCCCCGTGCATAATAACAATATAAACATGGCACGACATCACCCTTCGTGCTTTAACACTCTTCCTTACCCAAACAACTATCACAAACAAGGGCAAGGAGATAAACAGAGTAAAAATAGAAATCCCGGCAAGGGAACATCGATTAAACCATCAAATCCCGGCAAGGGAACATCAATTAAAAAATTAAATCCCCGCAAGGAAACATCAATTAAAAAATTAAATCCCGGCAAGGGAACTATACAACGATGACCCGGCAAGGGTACATTTCAATAGCTCTTTCTCTTTCTTTCACTTTGATTTCAATAATTTGTTCTATCACTCGAGCCAATGCTCCAAATGATGTAAATATCTCGTATTCCTTCATCATTCGTTTCACAATTTGAGCCATTGCTCCAAGGGAGAAATTATCTCACATCTCCTCATTATTCGTTTTACAATTTGAGCCAATGGTCCAAAGATGTTTAATGATTACAATTTCCTTTATATGCTCATTTACACCATATAGGGATCATCAATTAAGCATATGAATTATAACAAAATCGGAATATTCACAATATAGGGACTCACGGTCATGCTAGACACCAATTTATACATACTCGTCACCATGCCTATACATAGTATTTGACAATTAGCAAATAGCATATAATACTCAACTCCTATTCCCACAAGCTAAGGTTAGACCAAACACTCAGCTCGGGTCCAAAATATAGCAATCAACCCTCTAACACTGCCTTTCCTTTAGAATTCAACTCCGAAATGGTATTATCTAGGCATAATAACCTCAAGTATATCAATAAGGACTCAATAATTCAATTACATAGCCTATTTACCCATTTCCATGCATTTTTTCAAAATAAGAAAATTCGACCCCAGGCCTGCTTGGTCCAAACACAATGCTCGGACCAAAACCATGTCACCCATTCACCCACGAGCCCGAATATATAATTTTTTTTCAAATTCGACCCCAAAACGAGGTCTTAATCAAGAAAATTCAAAAGGGCATAACTCTACCCAAATTCCAGATTTTCTACTCTAATTTGCATGTAAAGGCTTAGGAATTTTTTAATTATAGATGAAAAATGAAGGAAATGAGTTAAAATTTACTAACCCAAGAATTTTTGGTGAAGGATGACTTCAATGGATACCTAAGGGCTTTGGAGAAGAAGAAGTTCGTTATTTTCTAAGTGAATCCCGTAGCTACTGGCTTTGGAAATATTTTTATACCATTGGGCAAAATTGTGCATCGCGATAGCGGGAATGGGTATGTGATCGCAGAGAGTCTGGTTCCTACACTCTGTTATCGCGGCTAAAATAATGCGACCGCGAATAAGAACCTGGTATCCCCCCTCACTGCAATCGCGAACAAATGATTGCGATCGGGAAGAATACATAGCCATTCCCCGCCCAGACCCCCTATGCCTTTATGCGATCACAAACTATGCTATAAGATTGCATAGAGGAACCGACCTCCTCCTACACCTAACTCTATGCGATCGCAGTGGAACCTACGTGATCACATAGAGCAAATCGTAAAACACCAGCAACAGCTCAAAAAACCAGATTTTCCATGTTTTTACACCCCGTTAACTACCCGAAACTCACCCGAGCCCTCGGGTCTCAAAACCAAAATCACACACACGACTCCCAAATCATCCTACGAACTTATTCAAGCATTCAAATCACCAATATAACATCATATACATCGAATTAAACCTCAAAATCCATGAATTATATCAAATTTCATAAAAGATCAAATTTCCCATTTCACGTCTGAAACACATCAAACGAAATCCGTTTTCAACCAAACTTTACAGAAAGCGCTTAAACCATATATAAGACCTGTACCGGGCGCCGGAATCAAAATACGGGCCCGATACCATCACTTTCTAATGAGATTTCATTTTCAATTTCCTTAAATATTTTTAGAAAACAATTTCACTCAAAAATTCATTTCTCGGGCTTGGGACCTCGGAATTTGATTCCGGGCATACTCCCAAGTCCCATATTTTCCTACGGACCCTCTGGGACCGTCAAATCACGGGTCCAGGTCCGTTTACCTAAAATGTTGACCATAGTCAAATTTATTCATTTTAATATGAAGTCTTAGCATTTTTCATAGAATTTCATATTTAAGCTTTCTGGCTACGCGCTCGGGCTGCACACGCAAATAGAGGAAAATACAAATGAAGTTTTCAAGGTCTCGGAAGTACGGAATAGGTAATAAAATAGGTGATGATCCTTTGGGTCGTCACATCCTTAGTACTCTTAGAAGCTCCGTAGACATGATGTGGGTTGTACATATATGTATTTTGGGCAGTAAATGTGTTTACTAGTAATCGTTGTTTGAATCCGAATTATTATATGTATTGCGATTATTAAATGTTGAAATGGTAAAGGTTGAAATGAACTCAAGTAGTACATTCATGTTTAACTCTAAATTGCTAATTCATGTGGAATAATGTATATTGTAAACACGGGGTAACGCGTTGGGCAGGAAAGGCAATCCAGGACTGCTTGAACGGGATCATCCGGTTGGGCGCAGGTCTCGTCCCTTGATTTTTTGGCGTGCCAAACTTGGTATCAGAGCCTCAGGTTTTAAAAGTGTCCTAGGATGTCTCGGAGCCATGTCTAGTAGAGCAATTCCTATCTGTTACCTGGGCAGTGGAGAGAATATAATTATGTGATCCACACTTTTTCAAGTGCGGCCACACTTCTGTCAACCTAATGTCAGTGACTTCTTTGAGAGTGCTCTCTCGCAACTGCAAGTTATCATCTGATAGGCCACAAAGTTAGTTCCGCACTGTTGTGAACAAATTTCTAAGGACCCTCATTTTTGCACCTAAGCTGTCCTTTGAAAATGCGGCCTACAGTCAAAATTTGTAATTGCATTAATTTTCTGTTGTCCCCATTTTCCTCTTCAACGGCCGCTGAAATAAAAGTGCGATCTATAGTTTCCCATGCAAGGCACATCTTCAACCATATTTCAATACCTAACAGTGATCACTGCAGCACACTTCAAATCTAGTTAAAACAATAAACAACATCTAAACTAAAAGATATAAAGGAAAAAACATGGGTTGCCTTCCACGAAGCGCCTTATTTAACTTCGTGGCAAGACGCAATGTCATATCATCCTCAATTGAAGTAAACTACCACCACCACGTGGATTTCACCAACTTTTCCCAAGTAGCGCTTCACGCGGTGACCATTGACTCACAATGTTTCATTTTTCTTGTTCTTCAAGGCGAAAGCACCAAAAGGTGTCACACCAACACTTTCAAACCGACCACCGCATTTTGACTTAAGCTTCCCGGGAAACATTCTCATTCTTGAGTTAAACCACAACACTAGATCACTGGCCTTGAACTCCTTGTTCCAAATATACTTGTCATGAAGGTACTTCATCTTTTATTTTTACAAGGGAGAAATCTCATATGCTTGATACCGGAATTCATCCAATTCATTCAAATGTGCAACCCGCAAGTTAGCGGCTACATCCCAATCAAGATTTAGAATCTTCAAGGTCCACATTGCTTTGTGCTCTAATTCCACCAGAAGATGGAAAGCTTTTCCTAACACCAACCAATATGGAGACATTCTAATATGTGTTTCGTAAATCGTTCTATATTCCCATCAAGCATCACCATTATCTCTCATTTGGAAACATCCTCTTGATCACTTGCTTGTGGATGATAAGGGGTTGTAACTTTTTGACTGATACCATACTTTCCAAGGAAATTATCAAAACCATTGTTGCAAAAAGGCAATCGTCTATCACTTGTAATTTCCTGCGAAGTCCCAAACCTTGTGAAAATAATCAGCTTCAACAAAGCAACCACACTTCTAGCCTCATTATTAGGTAAAGAAGTGGCTTCAACCAACTTAGACACATAATCCACCGCGACCAAAATGTAGGTGTTGCCACAAGAACTCACAAAAGGCCCATGAAGTCAATGCCCCAAACATCAAAAATATCAATTTCCAAGATGGTTGTAAGGGGCATCTCATGTTTCTTTGATATTCACGCGGCCCATTGACACCCGTCACATCTTCTCACAAACTCATTTGCATATTTGTATAGAGTAGGACAATATAAATCACAACTTAGGACTTTAGCCCCGTTCTTGCTCCACCATAATGACCACAATAATGACAAGCCCCAAGAATATCACTTTGTTCCTCCTCCATCACACATCTTCCAATAACCCCATATTTGCAAATTCCAAAAAGATATGGTTCATCCCAATAGTAGTCTTTACAATTACTATTGATATTATTCCTTTGGTTTGAAGTGAACTCTTCCGTAATGATACAACTCACAAGGAAATTTGAAAAATTCGCGAGCCATGGTACCTCTTTCATTAAAAGTGCCAAGAGTTGCTCATCAGGAAAAGAGTCATTGATCTCAAGGACATCATGTGGCTTCCCTTCCTCCTCCAAATGAGACTTCTGGTCCGCAACATTATTTTCACTTCCCTTTTGTCTTGGATGTCAATATCAAATTCTTGCGACAAAGCACCTATCTCATCAAACGAGCTTTAGATTTTTTCTTACTCATAAGAGAGTGGAGTGCTGCATAATCTTTGTGTATAATAACATTGGCACCCCTCAAGTATGGGCGGAACATCTCAATAGCAAATACAGTGGAAAAGAGCTCCTTCTTCGTAATGGTATAGTTGACCGGGGGGACTATTCATGGTGTTACTAGAATAGTAGACCGGGTGGAACACATTGTTAATACACTGCCCCAAAACAGGCTAACCTCTACATCACTTGCAACACACGTGAGTCAAATTCCTAACTCCAATTTAGAGATGTAATGATAGGAATAGTTGTCAAATTGTTCAAAAGCTCTCATACAATCATCATTGAAATGGAATGTGGCATCCTTCTCGAGGAGTTTGTGCAAAGGGTTCACCACTTTAGAAAATTATTTGATAAATCTTCGGTATAATCCCGCATGGTCAAGAAAACTCCTCACAACCATCCCCATAATCATTCCCCATCTCCTCTTGTTCTTCTGGTTCTTCTTCCGGGTCTCCATCAAATTCTTCTTCGTCATCATTGAACTCGGGCTCTTCCTCTCGTTATGTGTTAGACTCATTTTTCACACTCAACTACTCGGTCGTCATCTTAGTGGGATGACATTATATGATCAATTGACCTCGGAACCACTTGGCGGTGCATGGTGGTAGTCACGATGTAGTGCGGCAAAATCTCATGATAGATTTGTAAAGCCGCCACTATGTCTTCTAACCATGCTATTCTTTCCCTGCTTGGTCGGGGTAGCTCATCCTCTTCGTTGATCCAAACATAATACTCTGGAGTGCACCACAAATTCTGACCCATTGGCATTGTGATCCTTATTCTTGGTGTTGGGATCTGACATTATACTCGTCTTCATACAATGAATTCCTCGTCCAGAGGGGTACAACATGAAACAACCGAAACTTTCTGAGAACTTTTATAGGTGCATATTACTGAATACCCCCTAGTCCTATCAGCTCGATCAAATACTTCCAGGGAGTCCTTAGAATTGCCCTGCCGCATAAGCATGATAGCTTCTACTTGATCCACTCTCAGCCCAAATTGGTTAGCATCTCTCTTCATTCTTGATGTCCTTGCGCGGAGACCAAGTGTCTCATTCTCTCACTGTGACTTCAAATCATGTGGCTAACGCCCACAAAGTAGTCAATTGTGGCTTCTCGTCGAAAGAAGTGTTTGTGGCCCATATTTGAAGCAATAAATTGCAGCCTTTGAAGAAATTATACCCCTGGGAACATGCAGACAATGTTCTAAGAATGTCTGCTAACATCATAGGTACCGAAGTGGCTTGGAGGTTGCCTTGGAATACTATAAATACCACATGCATCAAGTTGATATTGATCCGTCCTCTTCTTTGTGGGAAAACCAACAATCCTAGTAGTTCCAAAGAGAAGGTTATGGGTCAAAGACTTTCCCAGGTTGCCTGATCACACGTAAATTCTCCCAAGTACCATCTATAGCTCTTACGATGTCCAAACCAGTCAAAAAATTGGTCCAGGATTACCATTCATCTTCAATGTTCCTCAATATCCGACTACATGCCAAACCTAAAACATCGAGAAACCTGTAGCGAGGCATGCTGATCGGGTATCGACTTACTCCCGGTAAATAGAAGCTATGTGAAGTTGGTAACTTCTTCCAATATTGTCACCAAATCACAATCAGCAAACCTAAAAACGGCTTTGGCCAGAGATCCAAGAATTCTCTTAGCATGCATGTAAGCACCCTGTTAGCCGGGATGTTTAGTAAGGCAGTCAATGCTCCTAGATGTGTCCTGATGCCGTCTCCATGCTCTTGACGGGTGTTCTTCCACCATTTATTTTGCTTGTGCGATTCTCCCATGGCCATGTTGATCTCAGGGTTCTTCTGGTTGATTTCTATTTTTGTAGAGGGTAGAGAAAAGGGTTTGATAAGTGTTTGTTTTTGGATCTTACGTGTCTCATGATGATTAGTATGTATTTCCATAAATTTCATTGCGTTGGATGCATGATTCGTTGACATTAGGGTGGCTTTCCTAACTATGTGTCAATGTCAGGCACCGACTCACCTAAGTTTTATGCAATATGAATTATGTTTTCTTAAGTTGAGTATTTCATAATTTCGAGTTGGACTGGATACTACGAGAACTTATGTCAGCTGACATGACAATTCCATTCTCTGAAACTAAAGGGTTTTGAAAGAAGGTTCGGAGGGGTTTTGGAAGAAGGTTCGGAGGGAGTATTTCCTAATTGTGTGTGATAGTTTTCGACTAAGACTCGATAGGAAAGAGTGTGATGAAAGTATATATATAAAGCGATAGCAGATAGTGGAATGTTAGTAATAATATTGAAGTAAGCAGCTTTAATAAGTAAATGATAGGCAAGTAAGGCAGGTAAATACATAGTTGCAAATTAAACACAAATAAAGAAATGTAGAAACAATCCTAAGTTCCATGTCTAAGTCTGCTACGATCAGAACCTAAGTGTGAATCCGCAGTAGAGTCGCCATATTGTTGCACCCTAATTTGCATGAATCAAAACCAGATTCAACTAGCGGTTTCCCTTTTTTTGATGAAATAGATTAACAACCTAATATTTAAAGGTATACTCTAATACCTATTCAATTATTATATTATTATCCTATTAGTTTGCTAACAAATAAGATTTTCGGCAAGGGTTCTTGTTCATCCAGAGGAAAGATGTTAGCACCCCCTAGAACCTACCTAAGGTAGCTCCATGGGACTTAGAGTATGTTTAGGAAGTTGAATGTCTATATTCTACTTAGTTAGTACTTAAAAATGTAAAACTTATTATATATCTTCCTTAAAGCATATCAGTTTGAAAAATAATGTATGTACTTTTGAAAAGAGGATATAAGTTTTATTTATAAAAGTCTTTAAAAATATTTACATCTATATGATTGAAAGAGTTTTAAAAGAATATCTATAATGTTTATATTTGCAAACTTTGTAAGATGTGGCTAGGTTTGAAAGTAAGGGCTATTAGAAAAATGGGTTTAGGTATACCTTAAGATTGATTTAAATCTTATACTCAAGTTTAGAAGAAAGATCATTTGAGGCGTTCCTTGATTGCAACTGTTTTTCGTGTTGTTTGTAGAAACAGTCTCAGAAATCATTATCTTGATTCTGGCTTTAAAGAAGGTGAATTTCTTCCTTTTCAGATTTGTCTTAATCTTCAAAGAGTTTGATGAAAATAGTTAGTACGTATGACAATGAAAACTGTATAGCAAGAGTAACTAAATATGTTGAAGTTAATTAACTAATGTAAGAGATATTGACCTTTTTTTAATTACCTATGGTCTTTAGCTTTCCTAGGTTTCTAAAGAGTAATAAAGAATAATAAGAGCATTCAATCAATATTTTTAGTATCATACACATATATAAACAAACAATAAGCCATATTTGTCAGCGTTACAACCAATCCTATGGGCCTTTTTTTGAGCTATCTCCAACCTGGATTTTTTTGACCTCAATGTCAAAGCAAGGTTGAAGATAGTTCCCTCTACATCCTCATGTTCTTTTCCATATCTCATAGGGATCTTCTATCCCTTTATTAGAGGTTGAATATTTTGTACATGTAAGATTAGCTTCCAATTCTCTCACTATTTAGTAGATTTAGGACTTCTAGTACTCATTTGTATAGTTGACCTAGCTTACTTCAGTCTATTTTTGTCTACCCAAGTGTCTATCAACTCCAGATAGATACTAGGTTCATCACTATATGTCTAAATTACCATATCATTCAGGGTTCATTTGGTTGTCAAAATTGGATGATCAAGTTTTCTCTCATCTTCGGAGGTAAGGTTTATGTCCCCCTCCCCTGCTGTATCTTTATTGTTATATATATGAAAATCAACCCTAGGAATAATTCCTAGTGGACATTACAAAAAAAAAAAATCCATATTTTAAAAGGATAAAAGAGTAAAGGGGTTGGACTCGGAGTTTGGGCCTAAGAAGTGTTAGGCCCAGTATATAGCGATCAATATCAGCAGGATCCAATGACTTCTGACTCTAGGATAGAAATTGGGCCTAAATTTTTGAGAACTCAGGAAGCCCATATTATACAGAAACTATACAGAATACTATTATGAGTATGAAATAACCGATTACACCATTAACATCACAATCCAAACACAAGTGTGTGCTACACTATCAACACTTCCAACATGCATAAGAATACTCAAAGAAACCAACTATGGATACAAACAAAAAGAGGCAGTTGCCAACAGACTAGCTTCAAAGTCCAAACACTAAATCAGGTTATGGAGTAGAGAAGATATACATATCTATTGATTAGTTCATGTTTACAGGAGTTCTTACTCACAATACTTTAACAACTTATCTGACTATGTTAAAATTAATTAGGGACTCAAAGATAAGTCTTAACTTCTATTAGATGTATGAGTTAATAGCTTCATTCAGAATCTCTAAAGAGTAATATCATTGCTACTTATACAAGAAAACATGTTGATCCTCACTTAAGCAAATGACATGATCACTTTTCCCTTTTAAAGTTCACAATCTCATATTCATACTAGGCTTATTGGGGGTTAAGATACTCATAAACACATAGTGTAGAGAATACATAAGAGCTTTAGCAAAACATCATGAAATCTTAAATTAGGACAAGTGCAAAAGACCATTGAGGTTCTTAGTTAACTATGAAAGTTCAACAATACATAGACTTGTTCAACTTAGAGAAGCATTCATTAAGTTTGCAAAGGTGGCCGATTAGCATAAATTTAGTTTCAGATTAAAAGAGGATAGTGAGTTCACATATAAAATGTCAAAGAACAATGATAAAACTAATACAGTATAAACAAAATAATCTGCAGAAAATAACAAGAGGAACATGACTTTAACTTGAGACAGTTAAAAGAAAGGAAGGGTCCATGTGAACTAACCTTCCTTTGAGCAGCAAACCAAACAAAGACTTTGTTTAGCTATTTAGGAAACAAAGACTTAAACTTCGATTGGTGAGGGAAATCATAACCGAAAAATAGAGAAGTCATAAATCAATTGAGAGCATAGGCTTCAATTAAAAAATTCCAGATGCTAATGTGTTGTGTATTAATGTCTTCCTAGATTGATAGGTGTTGTTAGGTGAGAGCCATTAAAGATCCTATTTATACTGCCTTCAAACCTTAGGGTTCTATGGTTCAAACCATGGCATTGGAGAGTGAGGACTACCAGATGATGCAAGCAAAGATGAGTGAACATATAAGAGACAAAGAGGAAAGTAGTGAGGGTTTTACTTGAGAGGAGAGAGGTAGACTATTGAAGGAAAATTCCATCAGACAAATCTTCGATGTCCAGAGGTCATTGCATTTGACATCCAGACCTCGAGTAATCATGAAGAAGCTTTGAGAAATGTTCATGCATGCTCCGATTTGATAGAGCACAAGAGAAATATGAAGACTTGAATTTTCATTTTTAAGCTAGGGTTGAGATTTGGGGCCTTTTGAATTTGAGTGATGAAACGGGGAAAGAACCGGTGGGATTCACAGATTCATTAATTTAAGAGGATGATTTCATGGATGATTTGTGACTTTGAACGAATTTGTGCAAGGATTTGAAGATTTATGTGGCTGACGGCTTGAGAGAATAATGAGGGAAAGGGGAAAGAAGGCAACTGGTCCAGGAAGAAATGATATAGGGTTTGGGGATAAACCAGGCTGGTCACTGAGGTTAAAGTTGAGGGAAGAGATTTTGGCTGTTGGATCATTTGATTGGCAGCCCTAATAAATCAGGTGTTAAAAAATTAAAAGGTTTTTTTTGAGAAAATATAGGGACCGTTGGATCTTTGTATTTCAGCGGGGGAGATCTAGAAAGCATTAGAAAATGAAGGAAAACTGATATTACGTAAGTGATTGATCAAATGGATTAACGACTCAGATGTGTGTGTGTGTGTTTCTTGGGTAAGTGTCTGGGATTGGTGATGTGACACAATTTTAATGGCCAAGAGAGAGTGGCGTGTATTGCTGGCTTGGTCTGGAGGGGTTGTTTGGACTGGATCGGATGGAAATTGGGCCAATGTTTTAGGCTAATTTCAATTTAAGAGAGGACCAAATTTTTGTTTAGAAGTGCCATTGCACTTAGGTATCCAGTATTTAACCCCTTTAAATTTAATTTAATTAAAAGTATTTAATTTCAATAAAATATGATATAAATTATAATCATCAAATACACAACTAATTACAGTAATTAATTATTTATTTATTAAAACACTTTATTTTCAAAATATAACATTATATTTGGATTTTTTGAAGTAGTAGGCTAGTTAACTGAAATTAAGGATTAATTTTGTTTAATCAATTACGAAACTTATGAAATAAAATATAAAGGTTATTTTAAAAATTTCACAAATAGTAAGAGTAGTATAATTTATAATTATTTAATACTAAATTATTTATTTAAGCACTATTAATTACTAATTATACAAAAATATAATTATTGATTAGAAAAATATTTTCAACACATTTATTACAAATCATTAAGTATAAGTAAATTAATTTTAAAAGAGAGGGTTAAAATTGGTCGTCAACATCTACTAAAGTCCATCCAATAACTTTCATACTCCTTTGTAAGACTGCCAATGTGGAATATGCCCTCACATTAGTCAAACAAGAGGAAAGAATAATCAATAAAGTAGAACAAGGCCCAAGAAACTTATATCGAAGATGAGGTGACAATGGCTTCAACTCCAAGGTTGGTGGCTCTTAAATTGAAGGCTTTGTAGGAGGAGTCTTTCTATTCTCAAGATCCAGTGATAACTTTCCAGGTGCATAGTTTTAAGGCCGCATTTCTTGCAATGAATTCACATATTCCACGAAACCATCAATCTCATCACCATCAAAGTTGAGCAAAACGGTTTCCAACATGTCTACCAACATTGATTGTAGCACTAGTATCATCAACAATGAGATCGGTCACCAAATCCATAAAAGAGCATACCTCATTGATATTTGATTGACGCATAGACTTGCACACATGAAATACCACTTGTTCATCACCAACATGGAAAGTGAATTCTCCGGCTTTAAAATCACAAATGGCCTTACCCCGTAGCAAGGAAAGGCCTCCTAAGAATGATACGCACTTCATAATCGACTTCAAAATCAAGAATAACAAAGTTCGCCGGAAGAATAAACTTATCAACTCGGACCAATAGATCCTCAATCACACCTAACTGTCTTTTCATTATGCAATTGGTCATTTGCAACCTCACAGATGCGGGTATTGGTTTTTCAATCCCTAAGGTTTTGAACATCGAATAGGGAATTAAATTAATACTCTCCCTAAGATCACAAAGAGCTTTAGCAAGATCGGCACTTCCAATAGTACAATGAATTGTGAAGGCACCAATATCCTCCAACTTAAGATCCATTGAATGAACAGCTGCACTCACTTGATAGGACGGTCACTCTGAAACCCGCAAACGCTGTAGTAGGTTTTACCTTCAGTATCCATAACATCAATCCGCGTTGCTAGATAACAATCAACCGTGTACACAATATCTTGTTCTGCACAAAAATGTGTAGAAGTGCAGTATGAGCACACCACACCGGTGCCCAGTAAGTATTAAGACTAACCTCGGTGAAGTAGTGACGAGGAACATTAAAGACACTCACTGGTCTAATAAACTGAACAAGTATAAGTATAGGAACAACAGAATATGGTATGTACATAAAGACTACGCAATGTGGCTAATAATAAGGAAATTTCAATAAGCAAGGAGGCAACAAGTATCAACGGAATACCTTAAAAACGACATGGAAGAGTGAATAGAACACAACCTAAATCCAGAATCACATATACAAAAAGGACAAGTAATAACTCAGCAATTTCAACATCTTATACATAAGGTTTAGTCAACTCCACGAGGTAACGAACCTCGGACAATTTACAACTCATAAGTCTCAATACCTGACCCCCAACAATGGGCATTCACTGCCCTCATAACACCTCATAACCGCACAGACGACACGTACCAATAAAACCATTCTCACATAGATGGAAAACACAACAAGGGTATATATACTCAACGATATCCAAAAAATATCTTAGCCAATAAGAATGCTTAACTACGTGTATGGTTGTGCAAGTGTCCGAACATAGTTTCAAACCAACTAGTAAGCATAAGAAAAGAGACAGACAACACATAGAATATTTCTTCACAACTTTCACAAGATAAAGTTCACACCGATAAGAGTAACAGTACACAATTATCAACAACAAGAATGCCCCCAGGCCACCACAAGACATTACAAATCAATCCTTGACACAACCCACCTTGTCTCGCCACGTGTGCTGTAGTAAAGTAATGCCCACCTTGTCTTGCCACACATGCATAATCATATTCTCACCTTGTCATGCCACATGCGCAACCCCCATATATATATATATATACCGCCTTGTCACACCGCATGTGCAATATCAATAGTAATCACGGCACAACATAAACCTTGTGCAAATCCCCATATAAACAACCGCATGGCAGAAACCTCGTGCATCACAATAACCACAAATGCACGGCGCAAACCTCATGCATCACCACAACAAATACAAAATCAACAATGAAAATAATACAAGATACGGTAAATAAATCAACTCAAGAACCTTTGATCACAAGAAAAGGTAAAACTAGTTAATAAGAAAGAACCACAATAAGGAAAACTAGGCATGATAAGAACATCTCAACAAGGAAGAAAATAACATGTAACAATAAACTCACATTATATGGTTCAACAACAAGAAACTAACACGAGTCCAATAATTCCAAAAAAGGGTAAGTCCACTAAGGCATAGAAGCTCTAAGCTTATTCTAAGGTGGGACAATTGCGGGAGAGGTACAATCAATTCAACAAAATAGGCAGCGGGAAGATCACTATAACTTCAAATAAGGGGGAACATTTACAAAACATGAATAACTAAAACTTCAAAAATGGATAAGAAGTTAGGGAGAAGGAAACATGGCAATGGAAGAGATAATAGTCTCAATTAAGGCATATATGAACCAAATAACAAATAGAGCGGATCATGAAGCAAGTAATTCTAATGAATCAGGTAAAGGTAAAACTAGTAATTAAGGAACGTAATCATACAGGTAAAACTAAATATTCAACGAATACAAGGACCTAGGAACCCTACAAGGCTAATTTTCACCAGATAAGTCGAGCACGTACTCGTCACCTCACGTACACTGACTACAATAACAAATAGAAGACTCAAATCCTAAGGGTTAGCTCCCCCACAAAAGGATAGGCAAGATACTTACCTTAAAGAAGATAAAATGATACTCTAAATGAACTTCTCGGGTGAAATGACCTCCGGATGGCTCAGATCTAACCAAAATACCTTCAAAGCACAAATAAAACTCATAAGAAACTAATCCGGATCATAAAGACTCAATCTTTATAAAAATCTAAAAATCGATCCCAAAAATCGACGTTGGGCCAGCACCTCGAAACTCGACAAAATTTATAAAATCTGAACACCCATTCAATTACGAGTGCAAACATACTAATTTCATCAAATTCCGATACCAAATCAATGTTCAAACTCAATTATTCTCTTTAGAAAAGTTTTTGATAAAAACCCCCAATTCTCCAATCAAAAAATGGATTAATTCAAAAAATGAACTTCTGTAATCATATTAAAATACATAAATTATACTTAGATACTGACCCCCATGAAAAGACGAGAAGAACGCCATGAAAATCACCTCAATCGAAGCTCTAGAACTCAAGATATGCTCAAAATACCAAAATGACGCAGTCTGTTTTTTTTATACTCATGGATTATTGCTTTTGCGACAAAAATATCCACACCTGTGCATTTCCAGCTGTCATTTCTGCTTTTCCGGACCATTTTTCGCACCTGCGGCTCCGCAGATGCGAACTCAACTTCGCATCTGTGAAGCACCAGCACCAGCTCTCTTCTACGACACTAAAATGAGTATTACTTCATCATACGATGTCCAAATTCGACGATTTTTTTGCTATAGCTCCGTCAGTACAATACAGATCTAAATCTTTAATCAAAACATAATTTGGAGCTCATTTTCTTAATGTGGTACCATATATGCTTGAAGACACGACGCTGGAACATCAAACATATCTGAAACTCACCCGAGCCACTCGAAACCCCATCCGAATATACCGATAAGTTCAATAACCTAATACGGACACGCTCGAGGCCTTAGATCACATCAAACAATGAAAAAACTATAAATCGCACCATGAATCGAACTTATGAACTTCCAAATCTTCCAACTTGTAATACTCATGCCGAAACCTATCAAACCAACCCAAAATGACGTCAAATTTTGTAGGAAAGTTCCAATTGACATAATGGACCTGTTCCAACTCTCAGAATCGCATTTCGACCTCGGTATCACTAAATTCAACTATTGGTCAAACCTCTCCACCTTCCAAACTTTAACTTTTCCAACTTTTGCCGAAATGATTCAAATCACTCGATGGACCTCTAAATCCAATTTTGGATGCACGCCTAAGTCCAAAATCACCATATGAAGTTGTTGAAATCATCTAAAACCCATTCCACAGCCGTTTTCACAAATCATCTTGCCGCTTAAGCTTCCAAAACTTGAATCCTTCTTCTGATTTGGCTCCGAATCATTCGGTAACTGAATTCAACCGTGCACGCAGGTCGATATACATAATATGAATCTAATCAAGGCCTTATGCCACCGAACGGAACTCAAATTCTTAAAACGACGGGCCAGGTGATTACATCCTCCCCCTCTTTAAACAAACGTTCGTCCTCGAACGTGCCAAGAATCACCTCGAAGTCTTCAAATCACTGAATTCACACTTCCAACATACACCCGCGGGTGATCTCACGTCACCCCAATCCACATAAGCACGACGGCACAATTCCAACTATATTTTAGCCTTTCTACTAACACGGATAAGACTCAGAGTCGAAATTCTCACCTTCCATTCATTTCCAAAAGTCCCGATACAAAATCCATTCTTGGTATTAGACTCAACCGGCTGCAAAAATTCATGTGTACCCCTACAAGGCACAACCAAACGAGATAACACACCACACATGGGCCCGTAATAACACTTCTGATCATAATAGCTGCCCGTAAGCAAGACATACACCGGTAATTAGCTTCATATCCGATAGGAACCCGTTTTAAATCTCCACTACACTGACAATGATGCAAGAACCACGAATACCTCATAACTATGCACCCGAATCAACAAGTCACAACTAAGCACACACCCCACAAGCTAAAACTCAAGAAGCACAAAACAAAAATGATTGAATATATAAAGAGAAACACACAAGTGAAATATAAAATAACCCTGACAGGCACAACTCGCTATCAGTACCATACTACGAATTAATTTTTAAATAGGAAAACCAAGTACATGAAAAACAGTAAGGATCTCATCCTGGTATAACTCTCCACCGCGGCACGTATCCCGACTCAAACATATCAAATCTCATAAAATCACGAGGGTCACACACTCAACTATAAATTACAGGTCGAATATACATCATACCAATTGAAATATTTCACGAACTCAGTTCTGCCAATAAAATCACAACGCTTACTGAACTCTCACGCTAGTAGAGTACTAAATTACAAATCGTAACCAAGAATACTCAGGAAATCACACCCAAATCTACCATAATGAACAACATGGACTCACTTCTAATGTCACCACCCTTCAATGAGGAATAGGAACAAAAAATGATAAACACGAGCTACCACTCATAGAACCTACCAATAGGGGTAACACGTAAAAAGAGTGAAAATCATGTAACTCACCCATAATAAAACTACAAATATGGGAACTCGTCCCGATAAGCAAAACAAAAATGAAATACGAATGGGGCCCTCTATAACAAATATAAAACATACATGTATGACATAATCTGGCACATGGGCTCCAGCCTACTATATGAAACACATCAATGGGACGGGCCTCCCCCTATTGAGCGCGTCCTACTAGCCAAAATACCCCCGGGACACATCAGCCCAAAGTCTGGGATAATCTCTCACCATTTGGCTGGTATCTCCATGCTCAAAGCAACCCCTATGCTGGCGTGGCTATGGAAACTATGCAGTACGAGTACTCCGAGACCCATGAGCACCTGAAACACTGTGCGAAGCCAGAAGTGCAAACTGAACTGGCTGACCCACAAAACCTCTACCATGTTGTACCCTGTATCCAAAATAAGGACCAATAGATCTCTCTGACCTATGAGGCCTCCTCGCCTTCCTGTCCTCTCTCTCCTGTCCTCTCTCTCAAAGCTCCTTCTGGATTTTCTCTCCCGATCCCACATACCATCTACTCGGCGAGCGATCCCTACCACCTGCTAAAACAAAACATCTGACTCTAACTCCCGATCCATGTTGTCACGACAAAAACCTATGGGCCGTGATGGGCACCCGGTACCTTACTCAGCCGAGTACCATAATAATGTATCTTTTCGTATCATGCTAGCATAGGTAAATGAGATGGAATGGATATCGTAGAATAACTATAATAAAACATGTAATACCAACTTATACATAACACATATGGTCCTATAACACCAAATGATCACTC
The DNA here is from genome assembly GCA_005239505.1 of Nicotiana paniculata. Taxonomy (NCBI): domain Eukaryota; kingdom Viridiplantae; phylum Streptophyta; class Magnoliopsida; order Solanales; family Solanaceae; genus Nicotiana; species Nicotiana paniculata. The sequence goes on from ML306716.1 coordinate 128,814, forward strand.
GTCTACTAAACATAGGACGACAAGGCGATACAATCTGTTACGTACATGACATGTGTCTACAAGACTTTAGGAGTAGATAAATACCATAAAGGTCGGGACGCAACCCCATCATACCAACCAATACATGACCAAATTGTACTGACCAAATACAACTCCGGAGCAAATGGAGCGCACCAACACATTCCGCTGAGTTGATAGCCTACTTGGAGGACTCTCAACCTGTCTATCAGGACATGCGACATAAAACGTAACATCACCAGGCAAAAGGGACTTCAGTACGAATAATGTACCGAGTATGTAAGGAATGAAAATCAGTAAACAATAGACGTGAGAGAAACATGAAGTAAAAGACTCGACATGTAAGTCTTAATGATTCTGTGAATCATTTAATACTTGTAATGTCATGCATATGCGTGTAAATATCATACCATACATGGGTATATGTGTTCTTAACATCATCAAGCCTCTAAGGGCATCCCATAATATCATCTCGACCACTGTGGGCAACATCATCAATGTATACCAGCTGATTAGGTGGTGGTGCGTATATAATACCATAACCTTTTTCCCATATATATACGTGTATACAACTCCATCTGGTAATGGGTCAATGTAAATGAATGCAAAGCATGAGAAGTACGTCAATAAAAACTTTCGGAACGTTATAAGACCATTATGCCTTTGATTAATATCATGAAATAAACTTTATCAATTTACGTATTTTCTGAGACCCATGAACAAATGATAGAATAATATGACACATGGGGAATTAAGAACATAAGCATCTATAGTATTTCTATGAATTGAATCATTTATGGAAATTCTGCATTTGCTCGTTTCGTTTGTGTCGTATTGATCATGCCAAAAGAAAGAAGAGATACACTTAACATACTTGCACCGATTCTCTTGACTATCCCTCTAATACACGTTGATTGCACAACACGTAACAACAGATCGAAGTAGGGAAAAATTCGTATGATATTCTTGAGAAAGATTATACCATGCACCATTAGAACTTACAAATCCCGTTGCTATTACACAGTATAACTTCATACTAAATTCTTGAAACAATTTACGTTGCTATCATCTAATCCTGTATGAATTTTGTGGCTTCTTGTTGCTTGACTTGGACATTCTTTTGTACAAGGTTGCTGGAGAGAATTCACATTTCCATAAGCCTTATAAATCCATTTGTAGTAAACATATCCATAATGTAATTTATAGGAGCTTTATATATTGGGGATTATTTTATCCAAAACTTCTCCTAACATGCCACCAACTCATGAAGACCAATGAGTAGTTATATGGGCATTAGTGGGCTGCCACGTGTGTCATCAAGTCTTATCCAATAATTCCCCCATTTCCATAATAAATTATTAATCCCCCACTAATCCAATAATTAACCTTTTACCCATATAATTAAGAATTATCCTAAATTACTTAAAATGCTACTTATTTTTAACACAACTTATACTCCTTACTATCATGGCCATGTAGTACCTTGTATGGCACTAGTCCATATATACTGGGTATTGTAGTTCGGACCATATTTTATCTCAAAATGTAACACTTTGACAAAATTCATTTTCTTCGATTTGCTTACCCTATAACCTTCACGAATTTACTCATCACTTGATTGAAATAGCATAATGCTTATAATCTCAAGATAATCTCATTCCTGAACATACGTCAATTAACTTACGACGAAACTTTAACGTACGAAAATGCGGGATGTAACATCTCATTTTTTGAGCTTCCATCAATTAACTTATGGCATATTTTCACGTACAAAAATATGGGGTGTAACATTATTCCCTCCTTTGGAACATTCGCCCTCGAAGGTTGACGAATGCATTTATCATTTTCATAGCTTATGTCTTCTGAATAATTTAGTACTTTCCTTGTTATATCGGTGATTGTTCTCTGAATAATTCAAAGGCCAGGGTAATCCTCCCTTTTAGGCCTCTTTCTCACACCATGACTGATGGTCGGAATTCTTCCAATCTCATAACTGTTGCTACTTTTTATCATGCAGCCTGGACGACTCTGACTTTGTATGTGTGCCTATGCAACTCTTCTCTCCTGTATCCTCCAGTCTTTAGCCAATATATAGGCCACACTTCATAAGCATATACAAAGCTTGATACGATGTTTCCATGGGAATCTACAGGTATACTGAAGTTCTTTGCACGAAACTTTGTTGAACTTACGAATATTGCTATATCTTATTTTATAGACTCGGTTATCCATTCGTATGACTTTATAACATCTATGTAGGTCATACTATATCATAACTCTTACTTCGATTTATCATTACTCAGGTCTGCTATCGAACTCCAGGTTACTTTTTTTTGCTTATCCCATATGTATAAATCTAAGTCCTTTGATGCTTCCTCATTATTGTTCATCTTAAGAATGACGGCTTAATCTCATCTCATACTTTGTCACTTTTGTCCATCCATTGTTGATTCACATCAATATTGATCTACAATATACTACTGATAACTTGAAACTTTTTATGTAAAACCTTTCCACTAGGGCTTACGTGCATCGAGGAATATTTGATGTGATTTTCCTGATCCACTTAGCCGATATTGTACTTCAATAACTGTATCTTATATCATCCCAATGCAATTCACTTATGTGGGTATTTTAATTCCGTACAATTCATGATATTCCTTAAAATCAGTACTCAATCGAAGGCCCAAACGTCATCCTTTATCTATCACAATTACACCCTCATTGGACTATGAGGGCAGCATTCCATCTCTTCTAAATACCATTAGTTTTAGACTCGATTTAGCTCATTCAGGCTATACCAAGCTTTGTATTATTTAGTGAAACCATCAGCTCTCTTGTTTTCATGGGCTTAATCCTAAGGACTTTATCCATTTTCATCACCTTCTCACTCGCTCTTTCTTATCATTACCACTGTCTTCTTAAAACCTTGTAGCTTTACTGTACTTTAGCCTGTGAGCTACAAACATTCAATTATACTACCTGCAAGTGAGACATCACATCGTCTATAACTCTTCCTTACTCTATTATCTAGATCTCTTTGTACCTATAAACAATAGGCTGTAATATATGCTACTAACGATGCCTCTATCATTCTTGGGTACTGAATCCCATGCTTCTAGCCTTTTATCTGAAGTATGGACTATTCTCAACCTATTGCATTTGAGTATCTCGTACGCTGTTCACATTTACCTTACTTATCTTAAAGTCTCGCATCACATTTACCTCCCTTCCACATAGGTACCATTCACATCCACAACTTGAACTTCTATTATAATACCTGCACCTTTTTACATTATTCGGTGAGAGCTTCACAGTAACTTCTTATGAGGTCGCTACTTTTCTAACCGACTTTATCATAGAGCCGTCACAAAATATGGCTACTGTACTATCTCTGTTGCACCTCTGATATTAAGAGTGATTCTGCAATGTTCTCAATCACGATGTCCATAATTTCCTTGGTCTAATAACCAAACTCCTGATTTACTTAGTTGATGTAACTCTTTAGTTTCCTATTTCCTCTGATCAACCTTTATGCAGGCTTAATATATCTTCCGATCTGCGGCTCATGGTATTAGTTATTACATTATCCCTTCATGGACGCTATGGAATATTCATGATTCAATCTTCTAACAATTCAATCCTTTGTCTATGCCCTTGGCTCAATTCTTTCCTCTAACTTATACCGGAGTCTTCTACGTCTATATGATTGTTAACATATATGTTTCATGTATATAACTCCAAACTATTAAGTGCGTTCATAACGCACCCTAGGTCATTAATTGAATAATTATTTTCGTTCCTTCTCAGCTTTCTTTAAATGTAAGCAATTACTTTTCCTGGTCTTTCTGCCCCTTTGTTGTGTGCATACTTAGCTTACCTTAGTGCCCACACATATTGGAATTCCATACAACTCGTATGATCTTGAATATTACTTCTAATTTTACTGCGCGTTCATTAGCCATGGTATGTGCCATTTTTTTATGGAGTGCATACAATGTTGTTGTGAGACTATTGTTATAAGACCATTTCCTCCTTAGGTCACTGAGTTTAGGTTTAAGCCTTCTTCCTTACTTCCTCAGCTAGTCTTTCATTGTAGTATTTAGGGAGGATCCTCTGACTCTTCTAATGTTGCAAGCTCATTACATCATATTCTCGATAGAATTTTTGATGTTTGTACTCACCTACATTTATCCTTAGTTATATACCTCCACACTCATATGCTTGTAGGGTTTCTTCTGAACTGATATTTTGACTATCTTCCTATTGGAACTCTCTTTTATTTTTGTAACACTCATACGGTACCTTTAACTTCCTCAAATCCTATCTCAATATATCTTAAGTATTACAAAGTCATAACTACAAGGCTGAATTTACGATATTGGGTTTTACTATGTTTATCTTTCACGATCTGCTGATTTGTCTGTAACCTCTTGTCTAGCCATAAATAGTCTCTTACTGAATCAACTACTAACTACTCGTTGTCCAATCCTCATTTCAATATTCTGTGTAATCTTTCTTGGGTTATTTCCATTGTCTTAACTTACCTCTCGCACTGGCTCCTTATTTATCCATAACATCCCGGGCATGAACCATTACTTCTTTACCTTGCCGTCATGCTTGCATAGTGTTTTGGAATTCTGGCCTATATGTAAGATTTGGATAAGTTCAATCTCCATCCTTTCTCATTTTTTTAATCGCATTCTTCATGTACTACTCCATAGTTATTAGAACCACTTAATTCTTAATTAATGCCACATCACTTCATATCCCTCCTTTATGGGAGTACTAAGAGTTGGAGCTAGGACGATCTACATAAAGATGTTTTACCTCTTCATCTTTGGCATCTTTTCACATCATCGATGAACCTTACTCGCCTTGCGGTAATCCTTATGTACCAAGGATAACAAAATTCCTTACTCACAATGGTGACACTAAGTATAACTGGCACATACAGTCTCTTAAGCTTAACTTTGCTCATATTGCTTTCTTTAGGGAAGTTTCTTCCTGAATGACCATTCTTTGAATTTCTGATGAATCTTCTTTTGTTGTCCATTCTATTATAGCTGAAACGTAATCTGAAATTCTCATGATGCTAACTATTATCCAGTCACTCAGTCCTTAACTCAAGTTTAGTTTATCTTGTTCACGAACCCATACTGATTTCCATTATTCTGGGGTCTAACTTCTGGTAATCACGTTAGAGTCACAAACTTATTTCTCGAAATGAGGGTATGAATGTATAGTCTTTAGTCTTTTGTGGTCTCAAGGCCTGTCACCTTTTGCCTTAGCCTTCAGTTAAATATAGACTCCGTAATACAGTCTTTTTTTACCTACCGTTGACATCGATGTATCACATTAACTCTCTTCTTCTTTCCCGCTAACATTTTTGTCTATCACTTTAGTCTGAAAACTTTCAACATGACATTCTTTTTTACTTTTTGCTCCCCTCACTCCATCCGCTGGCTCTTCCGGTTGTTTAACGTTCTCTCTCTACTAGGGATGGGAGCCATACTAAAATAATATTTATCCCTTCAAGGCTTCCAGTACCTATATTTGTAGTACTCATATCTAGTTGTACTATTTTAGAGTGCACCATTTGGATGTCTCACAAGGAGATCTATTAGCACATTTGCAATATCCTTCGGAATGTCAACTAACGCAACAATCCCTTCATCATTTTGGGTCACTCTAACCCCATCCGGATCCTGATATCCGTCCTTCTCTTATACTACTACTGTTAGCTTCCATAGGGAATCAATGAGATGGGTGTGTCCAATTGTGCATACCTCTGTTACAATTGAAGGTAACTCAAAACGCTTATATTTTCCTCCGAACCCGAGCCAACCAATCCAACACAATGAAATGAAGCAGAAACGCAGGAAACGGGGCAAAACTCTTAGAACGACTGGCTGGGTCATTACACACACACACACACACACACACACATATATATATATATATACCGCCTTGTCACGCTACATGTGCAATATCAATAGTAATAACGACACGACATAAACCTCGTGCAAATCCCCATATAAATAACCGCACGACAGAAACCTCGTGCATCACAATAACCATAATTTCACGGAAGAAACCTCGTACATTACCACAACAAATACAACAACAACAATGACAATAATACAGGATACGGTAAATAAATCAACTTAAGAGCCTTCGATCACAAGAAAAGGTAAAACTAGTTAATAAGGAAAAACTACAAAAAGGAAAACCAGGTATGATAAGAACAACTCAAAAAGGAAGAAAATAACAAGTAACAATAGTTATACTTTGTACGGTTCAACAACAAGGGTAAGTCCACCAAGGCTTATAACCACTAAGCTTATTCTAAGGCTGGACAATTACGGGAGAGGTACATCCAATTCAACTAAGATAGGCAGCGAGAAGATCACTATAACTTCAAATAAGGGGGAACATTTACAAAACATGAATACCTGCAACTTCAAATAGGATGAGTAGTTAGGGAGAAGGCAACAGGGCAATGGAAGAGAAAACAATCTCAATTAAGGCACATATGAATCAAATTACCAATAAGAGCGGATCATGAAGCAAGTAATTCTAATGAAGCAGGTAAAGGTGAAACTACAAATTAAGGAACGTAATCATACTAGTGCAACTAAATATTGAACGAATACAAGAACCTAGGAACCCTACATGACCAATTTTCACCACATAAATCTGAGCACGTACTCGTCACCTCATGTACACGGACTACAATCAACATAGAAGACTCAAATCCTAAGGGGTAGTTTCCCCACACAAGGTTAGACAAGATACTTACCTTAATGAAGACAAAATGATACTCTAAATGAACTTCTCGGGTGAAATGACCTCCGGACAGCTCAAACCTAACCAAGATAACTTCAAAGCACAAATAAAACTCATAAGAAACTAGTTTGGATCATAAAGACTCAATCTTTATCAAAATCTAAAAATCGATCCCAAAAGTCGACCCCGGGCATGCATCTCGGAACCCGACAAAATTTATAAAATTCGAACACTCATTCAATCACGCGTCCAACCATACTACTTTCATCAAATTCCGATACCGCATTGATATTCAAACCCAATTATTCTCTTTAGAAACTTTTTTGATAAAACCCCCCTATTTCTCCAATCCAAAAATGTATTAAAATACAAAAATTATACTTAGATACTGATCTCCATAACAATATGAGGAGAACGCCGCAAAATTCACCTCCATCGGAGCTCTAGAACTCATGATATGCTCAAAATACCAAAATGATGCGGTCTTATTATTTTATTCTCATGAATTTTCGCTTTTTCGACAAAAATATCCGCACATGCGCATTTCCAGCTGTCATTTCACTTTTGTGGACCATTTTTCGCCCCTGTGGCTCCGCAGATGCGGACCCAACTTCGCATCTGCGAAGCACCAACACCAATTGTCTCCTCTAACACTAAAATGAGCACAACGTCATCATACGATGTTCAAATTCGACGATTCTTTTTGCTATAGATCCGTAATTATTATATGGATCTAATTATTTAATAAAAACAGAAATTGTAGCTCATTTTCTTAACGTGGTACCATGTATGCTTGAAGAAACGACGCCGAAACATAAAAAATGAGCGCAATACAACCCAAACCTATCTGAAACTCACCCGAGCCCCTCGGAACCCGTCTGAACATACCAATAAGTCCAATAACCTAATACAATCCCGCACGAGGCCTCAAATCACATCGGACAACGACAAAACTACAAATTTCACCATGAATCGAACTTATGAACTTCTAAATTTTCCAACTTCTAAAACGCGTGTCGAACCCTATCAAACCAACCCGGAATGACGCCAAATTTTGCAGGCAAGTCCAATTGACATAATGGAGGTGTTCCACCTCTTGGAATTGCATTTTGACCCCAGTATCACCAAAGTCAAATATTGGTCAAACCTCTCCACCTTCCAAACTTCAACTTTTCCAACGTTCTCCGAAATGCTTCAAATCACCCCGCGGACCTCCAAATCCAATTACGGACGCACGCCTGAGTCCAAAATCACCACATGATGATGCTGAAATCATCTAAAACCCATTCCGTTGACACAAAAGTCAAATTTCGATTAACTCTTACCGTTTAAGTTTCCAAAACTTTAAGACTTCTTCCAATTTGACTCCGAATAATCCGGTAACTAAATTCAACCATGCACACAGGTCGATTTACATAATAAGAAGTTGTTCAAGGCCTTATGCCACCGAACAGAACTTAAATTCTCAAAACGAATGGCAGGGTCATTACAGTTTCTTGATTGTTGGAACCCCAATTGCCTTGGTTGTTTTGAGAACGCCGTTGATTTTGATTGGAGCCGTGAAAATGGTCCCATTGCACTTGGTAATTATTCAAATGTTGTACCTCTTCTTCTTGCTCTTAAACAAAGTCATCTTGATCATAGCCCTTGCTACTCGATTTTGCCCTCATATTTTCCACCTAGCCTTGTAAATTAATATTATATAATATATTTTTAATAGAATATTTCGTTGCATTACTATTCCATGACATGTTTTAAATATCAATTTATTATCGTAGATTTTTATAAAAATAATTTTATTCATATTGTATACGGCTAAAATCGGAGAGCCAGATTTTATGATCATTATGGCACTCCATAGCCCGTCTTCAGAGGGCTCGAAGCACAGTTCGAGGTTTGACATCGAGGAACCATATCGAGGATTCTCCACGCTCAACCTCGGGGCGGTGTAAATCAATGAGCATCATGCAAAAGCGGGAAATACCCAAAAGGAACGTGGTTAAAGTTGACCAAGTCTGCAAGAATAGTACAAGTCTGTACCGTGACATTAAATATATGTACCAGCTGCATTTCTTTGTAATAATTACACATGTACTGTGTTTGGATTCCCCCTCCTATATAAAGGGGACCCTTGCCATTTTGTAACACAGATGATATTCAACACAAGAACAAGAACATTCTCTGCTATCTAACTCAAACATTATCTACAATTTTTCCATTGATTTATTGTTTTCAATTCATTGTGTTCATTGATTGTTCTTCACTTATTGCGCATTGTTGATCATAAAGAGGTCATCTTTGAGGCCATCAATATTGTTATATCTTCATCAGCCTCCCTCTGTCAAGCACTCGAGTTCGACATTGAGGCCAAGTTTTGGCAAGCTCGAGACCCTGTCTCTCAATAGCTCAATCTGCATATCACTACTTTCCTTTGTTATTATCACATTTTGTTTACTTACATTTAGCATCTATCGCCTGACAACTAGTATTAGAATAGATCACATATTTTTAGAACCACAAAATAAAATTTAATTTTAATTACCATTTTCAAGGTAAACAGCTTGGCGCCCACCGTGGGGCAAAAAATAATAATGATTGTTTTAGTGCGGATTTTCTAAAAACACTATTTATTCCTTACACTCTTTCTTGTCCAAGACTCTTCAATTTCAGGTCAGAAAATGTCTAACTCAGTGAATGCACATGAAAACAACGGTCCTGGGGATCATGGAGAGAACGGTACAGCTGCTTCAGGCGCCGATGTAACACCGTAAAACCCTGAAGGGGAACAAGTACAAATTTTCGTTGATTAGGGCTCATGCAACACTCTGCATGTAAATATAAGCTCCCATACAGATGGAAGTGTGCGCAGAGAAGACCGACACGAAACGCAAAGAACTCACACTCGAAAAGAAGCGGCCCAATTGATCAACAAAGGGCATCTTCAAGAATTTCTCGATGATCGAGCCAAGAACCACTTCCTAGAAAGAGATTCGAACAGGAAGAATGGGCCAGAAGAACCCCAGCACGCCATTCATGTGATTATTGGAGAAACTGATTTCCCGCGAGGACCCATGTTCAAACAGGCCAAAGTGTCCATCGCAACGGAAGAGCGAAATCAAAGTTATATACTTGAAGGAGTTGTTGTGTTCAGAGAAGAAGATATTAAATCCTTGTCCCACCCACATAAAGACGCGCTAGTAATTTATTTTCTCTTAAATAACATTAAAATTAAATGTGTGCTCGTGGATCCAGGTAGCTCATTCAATATAATCGGATCAGGGGTAGTGGAGCAGCTCAAACTACTCAACCAAATCATACCCGATTCTCGAGCCCTCAATAGGTTTAACATGACGAGCGAATCGATGAAGGGGGAAATCATCCTCCCAGACAATGTGTCCGGCACAGTTCAAGATACCAAGTTTCATGTCATCGAGGGTAACATGAGATACAATGCCCTGCTTGGAAGTCCATGGATACACAGCATGGGGGCGGTACCATCAAATCTCCATCAGATGTTGAAGTTCCCAAATAAAGATTGCGTAAAAACGGTGTATGGAGAGCATCACGTGGAAAAGGAAATGTTCGCAGTACACGGAGTGGCACCAGCACCCATATACTCCACCTCAGAAGGGTCATAAGATAAACAGGTTCCTGAGGATGGTGAAGAATAATTACTTACCCCTCGAACCTTCATTTCCCCCGAAGAATATGATGCAACAAAATCAACGGACGAAGAATAGGAGAAAGTTTTTTTGATGGAACATCTCCCAGATCAAAAGGTATACCTGGGAACGGGATCAACCCCCGAACTCAGGAAGAAACTCATTCAATTTCTTATTAACAGCATTGATTGCTTTGCTTGGTCTCACATAGACATGACATGGATCCCACCAGAAATAACCACCCATCGGCTAAGCGTCGACCCCAGGTTCAAGCAGGTGAGGAAAAAAAAGAGGCCTCAGTCCGAGGTAAAACATGCGTTCGTCAAAGATGAGGTAACGAAACTCCTCAAAAAAAGGTCCATCAGGGAAGTAAAATATCCCGAATGGTTGGCCAATGTAGTAGTAGTTCCCACAAAGGGGAACAAATTAAGAATATGCGTAGATTATAAAGATTCAAACAAATCATGCCCCAAAGATTCATTCCATTGCCCAACATCGATCGCTGATTGATGCCACGTCTGGCCGCGAGATCATCACCTTTCTCGACGCCTACTCCGGGTATAATCAAACGCAAATGAACCCCGAGGATAGGGAAAAAACATGCTTAGTACCAACGCTTAGTTAATAGGATGTTCGAACATCAAAGAGGAAAATCCATGGAAGTTTACATTGATGACATGCTAGTTAAGTCCCTGCGCGCAGAGGACCATTTGACTCATTTGGAGGAAACTTTCGACATCCTTAGAAGCTACAACATGAAGCTCAACCCCGAGAAATGCACCTTCGGCGTAGGTTCGAGCAAATTTCTAGGCTTCATGGTATAAAACAGGGGGGATTGAAATCAACCCCAACAAAATCAAGGCCAACAAAGAAATCACAGTAGTAAACAATGTGAAGGTCGTACAACGGCTGGACGGGCAGATAGGGGCGTTAGGCCGATTCAGCTCGAGGTCATAAGATCGGAGCCGTAACTGTTTCTCCCTACTCAAAAAGAAAAACAACTTTGAGTGGACTCCGGAGTGCCCTCACGCCTTGGAGGAGTTAAAGCGGTATCTCTCAAGCCTGACTTTGATCCATACCCCAAAAGAGGGCGAAACGCTATACTTTTACTTAGCAGTGTCTGAGGTATCGTTAAGTGGCGAGTTGGTTCGAGATGAGCAAGGTACGCAACTCCTGTCTTCCATGCGAGTCGAACCCTGGGAGATGCTGAAACCAGGTATCCACGCTTAGAAAAATTAGCTCTTGCATTAATAAGTGCATATAAAAAATTTGAGCCTTATTTTCAATGTCACCGTATATGTGTTTTAACGACATATCCTCTTCGAAATATATTGCATAAACCCGAATTATCGGGCCGACTGGCTAAATGGGCCATCGAATTCGGGGGATATGATATCGAATATCATCCCTGAACTGCTATCAAGTCCCAAATTTTGGCGGACTTTGTGGCCGACTTTACGCCCACCCTTGTGTCCGAAGTAGAAAAAGAACTTTCACTAAAAACGGTCACATCATCAGGGGTATGGACCCTATTCACTGATGGTGCCTCGAACGTGAAAGGATCCGGGCTTGGCATAGTTCTGAAGCCACCTACGGGTGTCATGATTAGACAATCTATAAAAACTGCAAAGTTGATTAACAACAAATCCGAGTATGAGGCTATAATTGCAGGTCTCGAATTGGATAAAGGCCTAGGAGCGGAAGTCATCGAAGCAAAATGTGATTCCCTTCTAGCAGTAAATCAGGCAAATGGGAGCTTCAAGGTTCGAGAGGACAGGATGCAACGATACCTAGACAAACTTCAAGTCACTTTGTATCGCTTCAAAGAATTGACTTTGGTCCACATACCTCGAGAGCAAAAAAGTGAGGCCGATACAATCGTAAACCTAGGGTCATCCGTCGAGGAAGATGACATACTCCCCGGGGCTGTTGTTCCGCTATCCAAATCGGTGATTAAAGAAGGACATGGCGAAATGAACTCCACCAGCCTGACATGGGATTGGAGAAATAAGTACATCGATTATTTGGGAAGTGGGAAGCTAGCCACGGACCCAAAAGAATCAAGGGCCCTTCGGACCAAATCGTCTTGATTTACATTCGACGAGAATGGAACTCTATACAGAAGAACCTTCGATGGGCCCCTATCTGTATGCTTGGGACCGGGAGACACTAATTACGTGCTCCGAGAAATCCACGAGGGCACCTACAGAAATCACTCCTGTGCCGATTCCTTAATTTGAAAAGAGATCAGAGCAGGTTACTATTGGGACAGTATCAAAAGGGACATCAAAGAATTCGTCCAAAAATGCAACAAATGTCAAAGATTTGCACCAATGATCCACCAACCCGATGAACAACTACATTCAGTCTTATCATTATGGTTGTTCATGAAGTGGGGAATGGATATGTCGGTCCCCTACCAACGACTCCATGTAAAGCTAGATTTATTATATTTATGACTGACTACTTCTGAAAATGGGTGGAAGCACAAGCCTACGAGAAGATAAGAGAAAAAGAAGTCACCAACTTCATATGGGATCACATCATGTGCCGATTCGGGATCCCCTCCAAGATAACGTATGATAACGGGAAGCAATTCATCGGAGGCAAAGTAACAAAGTTTCTCGAGGATCAAAAAATCAAAAGAATCAACACCCTACCACCCATGTGCAAATGGTCAGGTCGAGTCCATAAACAAGACCATCGTTCAAAACTTGAAAAAGAAGTTAGAAAGTGCGAAAGGAAAATAGAGAGAAATGCTGCCCGAGGTGCTATGGTCATATCAGACAACCTCTGAATCGAGCGTAGGAGAGACCCTATTCTCTTTGATATATGGGTCCAAGGCTTTGATGTCGTTTGAGGTCGGAGAGCGAAGCACATTTCGACATGCCACCGAGGATTCAAACAATGAGGCCATGACTACAGCCCTCAAACTATTAGATGAAAAGAGAGCAGATTCACTGCTCCAGGTGGCCGCCAAAAAAAAAGGATCGAAAGATACTATAACATGAGAACAAACCTCCAACATTACGGAGTCCGGGACTTAGTCCTAACGAAAGTCACCCTAAAAACTCGAAACCCTAATGAAGGGAAGTCATGCCCGAGCTGGGAAGGATCGTACCGCGTCATCGGAGTGACTAGAAGAGGGTCCTACAAACTCAGCACCATGGAAGGCGAGCAACTTCCAACCAATTGGAACATATCAATGCTCAAACGCTATTATTACTAAGGTATAACCTTCTTCCTTTTCATTTTTTGCTTCACACTAATTTTTTACAGGTGTCCAATGGTAGAAACCGCAACACCCTTCGACTTGAAGACTTTGGGTTTTAAAGCATGCATTTTACTCTTTTCCTTCAGTCGAGTTTTATCCCACTAGGGTTTTACCGACGAGGTTATTAACGAGACAAAATCCATATGATACCTAAGGAGAACTCATCAAGTATTCAAGGCCTCTCTTTGATCAACCTCAAATACTGAGGGGCATCACCCCAGGATATCACCTCCTCGAAGAAATTAAAATATGCCAAAGAGGGTCTCGACAGGAGAATGATGTATCGGACCAAATGGTCGAATGAACCGTGTCCACGTAGAATAATCGAACCCTTGATGAAGAAAACATGTATGCTTGTACCATGTAATCGAAGGAGTATCTTTTATCAGCCAAATGCTTCGCGCTTCAAATAAGTTTACTATTTTCACAAGAAACGGCCCTAGGGCCAGTAATTTCCCGAAAACTCGGGGACTGACATCAAAAACTCAAAGCCATAAAACCTTAAGGCCGGCAACTTCAAGCTCATAATGCCTGAATGAGGCAATACTGCACCAGGAAGACCCTAACGAGGCATCTTCAAATTCATAAGCCCTCAATGAGACGATATCAAATTTGTAAGTCCTTAAAAAAGGAATAAGCCTGACTCAGGGACTATCCTCGACAGTCGGCTCATCGAGCTATCAAACATGAAACCATAAGACCTCAATCTGGCAACATCGAGTTCATAAGCCCTCCACGAGGCATGTTCAAATTCATAATCCCTCAATGAGGTGATATCAAATTTGTAAGACCTTAAAAAAGAATAAGCCCGATTCGGGGACTGTCCTCGGCAGTCGGCTCATCGATCTATCAAACTTAAAACCATAAGACCTCAATCGGGCAACTTCGAGTTTATAATCCCTCCACGAGGCAATATCAACACTATAAGTGCTCCACGATGCAATATCAACAATGTATGCACTCCATGAGGCAATATCAACAATGTAATCCCTTCACGAGGCAATATCAACAATGTAAGGGCTCCATCTGGCAACATCAAGTTTATAAGCCCTCAATGAGGCAATATCGCACATATAATACCTCAACAAGGCATGCTCACACTTGTAAGCCCTCAACGAGGAAAAGTCAAATCTATAAGACCTCAACAAGGCATTTTCAAATTCATAAGTCATTTATGAGCTACCAATGTAAGCCCTCCATGAGGCAATATCAAACCTGTAAGACCTTAAGCAAGGCATGTACAAACCTATAAGACCTCGAGAAAGGCATGTACAAATTTATAAGACCTTAAGAAGGCATAACCCCGATATTAAAGTCAAGGCTATATATTCGAACTTGTAAGACCCCTAAAAAGGTATATCCCCGATATAGACGCCGAGGCTATCTCACTCGGGGACTAAAAGGCTACGGCCAAATACAATGACCACGGTCATAAGGCTCTGGCCAAACCAACGCAAATCGGAGATGTCCGACCATCGCCATAAAATCAGTGGCCTCCAATTACTTACTTCGAAAAAACCCGGTTAAAGGTCATACTGACTCAATGGGTAAGAGTCTAAGCGCCGGCCATCTTAAAGGTCGTACCGACCCAAAGCGTAAGAGCCTAAGCGCCAGCCATATTAAAGGACGTACTGACCCAATGCGTAAGAGCCTAAGCACTAGCCTAAAGAGCCTTAAGGCCGATTTAAAAAACCTAAGGTTCGATGAGCTCGATTCTAAACTCGACTCGAAGACTGAGCCCTAAACGATTAACTAAAAAGCACCTAAGGGCCAATGTGTAAGAGCCTAAGCGCCATCCACACTAAAGGCCGTACTGACCCAATGCATAAGAGCGTAAGCGCCAGCCATATCAAAGGTCGTACCGACCCAATGTGTAAGAGCCTAAGTGACACTCTAAAGAGCCTCAGGGCTGATTTAAGAAAACTAAGGATCGATGAGCTCGTGACGAAACCCGACTCCATGACTGAGCCCTAAACGGTTAACTAAAGCAGTTAACAGCCAATGCGTAAGAGCCCACGAGCCAGCCTAAAGAGCCTCAAGGCTAATTTATAACCCCAAGAAAATCAGAAGTACCAAAGGATTTTTTTATATATATGTCTTACAAATATACATTTACAATGCTCCCACATGAGTTTTATATAAAGGACAAGAAAGAAAAACCTAGTCTAATCTAGGGACCAGCTCCCTCAATGGCCCCTCGGACCAGCTCCCTCGGCGGCTTTCAAATATCAGCATCGACACCAGAATAAAGAAAAAACTTTGCGTCGATATCATCCGCCTTGGCCTGATTTATCTCCTCCGAGAGATCAAAGCCCCTAGCATGAATCTCTTCAAATGCTCCCCTCATCTCAGCCCGAGCATCAGTAGCATCTTTTAAATAAACTCCCACTTTCCTATCGGCCTTTTCTCGAACATCTTCAGCTTCAGCTCGGGCATCCACGACCATTATCGTCATCTTTAAAAGATCAGTCGCGAGCTTTGCAATCCTGCCTGTCTAAATCGAGCTACTTTCTTGAGCATTGCGGAGTTGTACCTCGAGGGCAGAAGCCTTGGCCAAAGCATTCCTTTGGGACACAACATGAACACCTATTTTCGTCTTCAATGCATTGCATTCAGAATTGACCTGTCCGACTTCGCGCCAAAGGCGTTCCAACGCCTCTGTTTTTCTCTACAGCAGAAGCACCGAAGCATTAGTTTATGAAGACGGGAAAGGAAGCATGTACTCCCTCGAGATAGATATTACATGTTGCTCGAGATTGCCTTCATAGTCTCGACTCATATTCATCTTTGATCGAAGATATATCGAATCTCTTATCTTTCTATCACAAAGTATCCTGAGAGATTTATCCTCCCCCAAGGCTTCCCGCAACTTGGCCTCAAGGCGGAGCAGCTCGGACTTGATCTTGTCATAAGCCTATTAAAAAGAAGTTTCAGTTCAAAAGATAAAAATACAAAGCTGAAAAACCAACAAAGTCAACGAAAACTCACCATAGAACAGAGCCGTTGAGCCTCCTAAAATGTTGAGTGTGCGTCTACTGGCCTGGTCTCATCGGCCGCAGTTGGACCGCATTCGGTGAGGATATGATCGCTCGAGACCCCACTTGATTTAAACGACCCTTAGCTCCGAACATCTCGAAGTACCTTCGAGGGGGAAGCAGATGGTGGTAAAGGACTCTTGCTCATTTCCACTCGTAAAACCTCTCCCTCGAGGCTATAGGTATCAGACCCAGCAGGTTCAAAAATATCGCGAGGACCCCTGGTTCGAGCCATGATGCAGAACCATCCTCCCCAGGAGTACTAATGTCCACTAAATAACCGACGTATAGAAGGTCCTCTTCAGCGGCGGGTTCTTCTTTGTGCCCCCGGGCAGGCCCCGCCTCCTCATGAATGTCATCATCCTTCAAGGACCTTTTCCTCTTATTAAACTCTCTCAGCTCCGAAGATGATGGTCCTTCCCCCTGATCGAAGGGGCATGGTCTACTCTCGGAGAATCCACCAACACTTGCGATGACAGTGTTAATAAACATAAGGAAAGCATTCCTCAAAAGGCAATCACATGGAACATATCGTGGTGCTTTGCTTCCCATCTACCCTTCGATAGATCTCGCCACTTGCGATCATCATAGGACGAGGAATCTGCCAGCTTCCGAGTCCAGCCCGCAAGATCGGGGATCTCTTCGGCATCCACAGGACAGCTGGGAGAGAGAAAAAGGAACATTCTTATAAATCATCGAGAGCAAGGGGCACTAAGATACGATGTAGTACTTACATTTGAAGTTCCATTTTTCGGGGAACAGCAGGAACTCTGCAGGAATTATGTCGACGATCCTCACTCGGACAAATCAACTCATCCATCCTCGGTTCTAGTCCTCATCATCACTGGAAATAAAATGCTTGGTAGATCGGTGTCGTAACGCAATCAGACCTCGATAATGCTGAGGCCGATATAGTTTGATAAGGTGGCTAAGGGTAAACTCATGCTCACCCTTTTAGTGAAAAACCTTGTCACCAGCACTACCCACCAGAAGGATAGATGAAGCTGAGCAAAAGTGACTCGATACCTTCTGCAGAATTCGAGCACAAGGCGGTTGAGGGAGCCCAATGTAAATGGGTACGTGTAGACGTTCAACAAACCCTCTACGTGGGCCATAATATTCTTTTCTCGCGAAGGTATCTGCAACATCACATTTTCTCCCCATCAACAATCTGTCCTCAAGGTGTCGAGGTTATTCTCCTCTATCGATCGAATAAACCTCGACGCATGCTCTCGATGGCCCGTAGCATCAAAGGGTTTCTCTAGTGCAAAGTCTTTCCTCAAATCAAAACAACTCGAGGTTAACTCGCCATACGCAGGCGGTGTACCACCAGCCGGGAAAGAAGAAGAGGTAGGGTTTCCCTCTTCTTGGTGGGTGGATTTGGGAATATCATCCATAACTATTTGAATAAATATTAAGAGGAAGAAAGCTCAAGAAAAAAATTTGAACTAAAGAAATAGAAGAGCTGAAAAAAGGAAGAGAACTTTAAAGAGAAAACTAGTTTTGCACGCTGCAAAACCTAAACCGAAGAAGAAGCGAGCATATATATAGAACAAACAGCGACTATTCACCTACTTTGAGGACCAATTAATTTTTACAAAGTTATTATAACTTTTGGGGAAGTGTACCGGCGGGGCAACCCTGGTCACTTCACGGTCATGTCATATGAATGACGCTATCATACAGTGTTCAAGGGATCAAAACCCCGATACCAACCTAGCCTCGAGAAGGTTTCCGATTTCGAGGATCTCTGTTACTGCAAGTATGGGCTCCAAAGAGTGATATTCAAAGCTTGAAGGTTGACTTTTGCATAAACATTGCAGGGCAATGTTTGAAGATATGAAACGAATAGATGTTTTGCATTCCAAAAGATATATTTACAAGAGTATTTTACAAATACCCCCCGATGATCCCATGTACAAAAATGAAAAAGAAAAAATAGTGAGTAAGTCTACTCTTCGCCTTCACTACTGCCTGAGTCGCTTCCAGAGCCCTCATCCGAAGTAGTTGAGATTACTGACTCTTCCTCTAAGGCCTTGTTTTCTTCAATATCGGCAGAGAGATCGACACTTTTGGCACTCACTTCCTCGAAGGCTTGCCTCCTAGTTTGCATGCGAGCATGAGCAACAACCTGAGCCAGTTTTAGCTTGACCTTTTTGGATCACCCTAGCCCGATCATTTGTGGCAGCAACATCTTTTTTGTATGAAGAAACAAACTCATCAGCCTCAGACTTGGTCGCGGATAATGCAGCGGCCTCATGTTGAGCACCTCGAAGAAGGCCCTAAGTCGAGGATAGCTTTTCCCGAAGTATGTCCCTCTCCGAGGCCACTACTTCATTCAGCCGCGTCAGCTCGAGGATCTCGTCGTCCTTGGCCACGATCTCCCCCCAAAGCTGCCCCACTAGGACATCTTTTTGCCCAATCTGCAAATACATGAGATGAGATAATTAGCGCCAATTGTGGAATTAAAAGACAAGTTCATAGGTACTAGATTACCTGCTCGACGAAGTTGGCCCTCTCTTGGAACGCTCTCTCTGAGTGTGCCCGGAGGTTGACCAACTCCTCCTCTTTTCGGGCATGCGGCGCCTTCAGCCTGTTTAGCTCCGATGTAAGCTTCTAGAGCTCCTCCTAATGGCAAGTTAGCTTCTTCACCTACAACACAAAGGAAGAATGTTAGAAAAGCAAGAGTAAAAATTTCAAGCACAAATATTATATCAAGAAGATCACCTGCTTTTGAAGCCTATCAGCCTCCTCGAGATCTACGGGAGAATCGAGATCGGTCTCCTCCTCAACGCCTTCAAAGTAATCTCTGAATGTATCATCCTCTCCCTAAGAGGTCACCAAACCGTAGGAATTCATGTCCTGGACATCTCGTATCTCCCTGGAGAAAATGACGGCCCCGATTATCCGCCTGCAGCATCAACTTCCATCGGGGCTTCCTCTCGCCCCCGAAATATTTCATATACGGGCCCTCCGAACTCAGCAACACGGACTGTACCATGTCCAACGAGCGGCTCGGGGACTGCACCCAAACACTCATTGAGGATCTCCTCAGCACGAGGCGGGTCTGCATCGGCAGCCTTCGACTAAGCAAGCGTCCGCCTAGCAACTTCCAAAGCATCAATGCTTCGGTTAACCCTTTGTACCAAATGGGTAGGTATCGTCATCTTCTTTCTCGGTAGGCAGGATCTTGGCGGCTGTCGAGGTTAGGATCGTAACATAGGTCTTGGGTTTTCGAGTCTTTGCTCTCTTGGGTTTTGGATACTCCGTCGGTGTCTCCTTCTTCCTTTTCTTATCCTTGGAGGTTTTTGAAGCCTCTTCCTCACCAGGAGGAGGGAGTGTCATCGACCCGCCTTCCTTAAGGCATGCACAGGAATGATGTATCAAACTCACCAACATAGACAATACTTACACTGAATGAGGAAATGACAACAATAAAGCATATCGTGGTTCTTTGCCTGCCACAACGCTTTGGCCAAATCACGCCAAACGCGCTTGCTGTATGGAAAAGCATATTCCAAAAGATTGATCCATCCCGGAAGGTCCGGGACCGCACCCCGGAACCAAATGGTGGGTACACAATCAGAAGAAAATCAATCAAAAGAAAAGGAGGTCCGATCGGAAGAAGAAAAAGATGTGGTAAAACATACTAGATATGGGGATACTTACACTTCATGTTCCATTCGTATGGGAATGGCGTTCTATCAGAAGGGATGATCTTTGAGGTTCTGACTCTAACAAATCGGCTCATTCATCCCCGGTCTTTATCCTCGTCGATGCAGGCAAAGAACGCCTTGGCAGATCGACGGTGTAGCTTGATTAAACCCCCTCGGAAGAGACGAGGGCTATACAATCTGATCAAATGATCCAGGGTGAAAGTCATTCCCTCAGTCATGTTGGAAATATATCGAATCATATATACAATCCTCCAAAAATAGGGATAAATCTGATCGAGTGTCATTTTGTAATGATGACAGAAGTCGAGAATCACCAAATCTATCGGTTGAGAAGATGAATCTACGGGGCCTAAATCAAAAAGGTATGTATATACACTGAGGAAGCCAGCTTTATGTGTGACTGGGCTTTACCCAGTAGTAGGGATTTCTACTTGTACCGCTTCCCCCCAGCGGCAATATGTTTTTACCTTCTTCACCTTGGTCACTACACTTATGTACCGAGACATGGGCTCGCACCGTGCCGGTGTAGAATGGGGTTTCTCGATGGTAAAATCGGAGGCAGTGTCAAAGGGACCATGAAGAGTTTTTGATTTTCCTTTAGACGGGCGTGATGAAGAAGTGGCTCCCTCTTTTTGAGGTACCGTTATGGAGGTTTTTGCTATAGTTGTAACCGAGTTTCAAAGAAAGAAGTTGAAGAAGCAAGCGCAGAAAAAGGACGAAAGCAGAAAACAGTTAGCTAAATTTTGAAAACTTGAAGATGTTGTAAAAGTTTTAAAGGCAAACAATTTAAGTATTTATGAATCCATTTGGGCATGTTTGAGAACCGGAAAGGTCGAACCAAGCTGTTCATGGGATTCTCGAGAATCGTGCTGACAACGCCCTCTGTGCAGCCTTTATGTCACGTCATTTAATATTATGACGAGGCTGACGTCATAATAAGTATATCGAAGAGGCAAGAATTCAAGACGGCTAAAATTGGAGAGCCCGATTTTATGATCATTATGGCACTTCATACCCCAACTTCAAAGGGCTCGAATCATAGTTCGAGGTTTGACATAGAGGAAGCATATCGAGGATTCTCCACGTTCAACCTGGGGTTGTGTAAATCGATGACCATCATGTAAAAGCGAGAAATTCCCAAAAGACACGTGGTTAAAGCTGACCAAGTCTGCAAGAATAGTACAAGTCTGTACCGTGACATTAAATTGATGTACCAACTGCATTTCTTTGTAATAATTACACATGTACTATGTTGGGATTCCCCCTCCTATATATAGGGGACCCTTTCCAGTTTGTAACACGGATGATATTCAACACAAGAACAAGAACATTATATGCTCTCTAACTCAAACATTCTCTACAATTGTTCCATTGATTTATTGCTTTCAATTCATTGTGTTCGTTGATTGTTATTCACTTATTGCTCATTATTAATCATAAAGAGACCATCATCGAGGCCATAAATATTGTTATATCTTCATTGGCCGCCCTCTGTCAAGCACTCGAGCTCGACATCGAGGCCCTGTTTTGGCCAGCTCGAGACCCTATCTCTTAATAGCTCAGTCTGCATATCACTACTTTCCTTTGTTATTATCACACTTTCTTTACTTATATTTAGCATTTATCGCCTGACAACTAGTATTAGAATAAATCACATTTTTTTAGAACCACAAAATCAAATTTAATTGTAATTACCATTTTTACGGTAAACACATGGCATAATCATTTCTAATTGATTATAGCATTTTATTTGATAAATATTTATTTAAAATCATTTATGAGTTATCAGTTGTTCAAAATAGTTATTTATATTTATGTGCACATTTTATAATATTTTACATCATCTCATAAAATTGCATTTGCATTTTTATACCATTTTTATAGTATAGTATTTTTAAAAGAGTTAATTCCATAAGTAGCCTTTTTATTTTTTTAAACGATTTTATAATTTATTTTGATTATAAAGAATGTTATACCCTATGTTTTCGTACGTGAGAATACGTTGTAAGTCAATTGAGGTAAGCTCATAGATAAGATTATATTTGGAAGCATATAAATTAGGCTAATCATGTTACCTTAGAGGTTACAAATCATTAAGACCATGAATAACGAGTACCAAGAGGATTGGAGATCTTAGAAGCTAAAACTATTGAAGAAAATAAGTTTCATCGAAAGTCGACGAGTTTGGAATGTTATAACAAGTACTTTAGGGTGAGACTATGGTTCATTACATGATAAGGAGGTTATTATATGAGTTATTTTTTTTTGTATGATAGTCATGTGCTACGTTTTTAACTCAAGTAAGTTGTGGAACAAAAGTTGGCAAAGGTCTTCACAAGTTACATTCATATATTTGTTGAAACATAGGTCAAATATATCTGAGATTTTCTCCCAATACACTTGTAATTAGGGGATAATCTACCTACAAAATTGAATATCCATTAGTGTAGTTCCCAACACATTAAACCGTTCATCGATATGACATAGGAGTAGAGAGATATTTGCATTTTCGCGAGACTGCGCAGACATCATAAGTGACAAATAGGTGGGTCACTAATGCTTTTTGAGAAATATATTTCATGTGTTATATGAGTTCTTATTGGGAAATAAATACCAAATTAAAGTTCTTGGATTTTCGTTTCCAATGCTCTTAACCGTTCGTTCATACGGGGAGATGCTGCCCGTTTTTATAGAAAATAAGCTTGCCGTTCGTTGTGAGATAGTTGTACCTTTTGTAACTTAATGATAGTATTATTATCGTTGTTGTAGATTAAGTTGCGAAGCAGAGAGTTCAACTTGGTGAGTGGAACGATTGTGATAAGGTATGTTAAGGCTCTTCCTTCATTCTTTTGGCATGATCTAAAGTGAAACGAACGTAAAAGATACGCTATTTAATAATGAATCTACTCCTAGCAACTAAGGTTGTCCATATTGTTATTTCCTTGAAAAGTTATTCTAAGAAAGTATGTATGATCCTTGAATCCTAGTGAAGTTCATACTAATGGTATGATGTCTATATTGTTCTCATAGAATGTGATTCCATGAGTCCAGCATGCATTATATATGTATCGACTTTACTCCACCGATCCGCGCTATAGTCGGCCGAGTAAGGCACCTATTGTGAAACCACTGATCACTTGAGTTTACAGAGCTCCACATGGTCGGGTACAATTCTACGTAGACTTGTGATGGCCGGGTATCTTTTTACCGAGTCCTCTTCTAGGCCGGGTATGATATGATGATGATGACGCCCACAGAGGTGGATGTTCTTAAAAGATTATGTATATATATGTATCATGTATTTCATGTTACTATCTCTCAGAGGCCCTCAGATGCTACAGGTTGTATATCATATATCTCTCTTTACATTGTTGTTCTTATTTATGCTTTTCTGCCTTACATACTCAGTACTTTATTCGTACTGACGTCCCTTTTGCCTGGGGACGCTGCGTTCCATGCCCGCAGGTTCCGATTGACAGGTTGAAAGTCCTCCTAGTGGGCTATTAGCTTAGGGGGAGGTGTTTCTGCACTCTATTTGATCCGGAGTTGCCTATTTGGTCAGTATGATTGGGATGTGTATTGACTGGTATGGCGGGGCCCTGTCCCGACCTATATGACATTTATGTAGTCTTAGAGGATTGTAGACAGATGTCAGGTATACTGATACATGTATGGCCTTTTCGGCCTATGTTTTGAGTTTACAAATGATCATGTCAGCCTTATAGGCTTGTAGGTCACATGCATGGGTTTCTATATAATGTTGGGTCATCCTATGTCTAGTATGCACTTATATTTTATTTTGATTATCTCATGACGTCCCTTTTGGCCCACTTACCCATTATAGTATGATAAGAAATATATGTTATGTTGGTACTCGATTGTGTAAGGTACCAGGTGCCCGTCGAGGCCCTGCGATTTGGGTTGTTACAGAAGTGGTATCAGAATAGTTATGTCCTAGGGATGTCTACAAGCCGTGTGTAATAGAGTCTTGTCCATGGGTGTGTTGTGCACAACACTTATAAGAAGGATGCTACAGGGAATTTAGGACCGTCACTCTTTCTTCTTACTCTAGATCGTGTGGTAGAGCTCAGTCTTAAGAACTCAATTTCATAAATTCTATCTTGTTCATAATACGATGATGCCTACATCTTGAAAGACGATTTGTTAGAGATTGCAATATGGCTTTGGAAGAGCTGAGTAAGAGGAACTCAATTTTGCATCATGCTTATGATGAGTAAATGTGGGGTCTTCAGCAAATTATGTGTATACTAAGACATGTAAGTTTCTTGGTAAAGAGCCGTAAGGAATGTATATCTATCCAACCATTTTGTAAAGAAAAAATAACGAGAGAATCAGAAGGTAGATACAATTTTCAACAAGTGAAAAGAAACAAGGTGAAGAAAGGTACGAGGTACCTAGTTAGTGAATATTACTAGTATTTATAATTGAGTCACAGAAATATAAGTATTCTGGGTTGCCTTCAACAATAATAGAGGGATGTATAATTGTCCACACTCATCTCAGTTATGCCACATGGGAGCCAACAGATACAGTTAAGAGAAGGACAGGATATTAGGATCAAGTTAGGGTTAGAGTAACCCAAAATTCTGGATTGATTGTTATCATTAGCTAACATTTCCCAAGGATAGTGAAAATGTGGTAATAGATCTCCTTGTGAGAGACCAATATGGTGTACTATATAGTAGAACAGCCAGATATGAGTACTGGAATGTTTAGAAATTTCAGAAGATAGGAATCCTATAAGGGTTAAATATTTACCTTAGTATGACTTCTGCCCCTAGTAAAAGAGAGAGAGAGAGAGAATGTTAGGCGTCTCAAAGAGCCAGTAAGATGAAGCAGGGGGAGCTAAAAGTTAAGGAACATTTTGTTGAAGTCTTCAGAATAAGGTGACAGACATAAATAATAGCAGGAGAATAGAGAGTTAACAAAACATTATGAGTAAGATGTAATAAATGGGTGATAACGGTAAATCAAAATATGACAGGATGACAGAGTCTATAGTCAAGTGAAGGAAAAGACGAGAGGAGACATGCCTTGAGACAATAAAAGTATAAACCCTAAAGCCATATCCTCATTTCAAGAAATCAATTGCTGAGTCCATCGTGATTACCAGAAGGAAAAGTTAGATCCCTGAGTAATAGAAATTAGTATGGGATAGTAAACACAAAAAATAGAACATGAATTAGGGATCGAAGGAATTGATAATAGTCGGCATCATTTCAGAGATCGTGTTTCGACAATAATAGAATGAACAATAGAAGAATAACCTTCCAAGCTCATTCACGAAGACGCTTCCCTGAAGCAAGAACTCTGAGCAGAGTTAAGCCTCCGGGACTAAATGTTCCAATTACACCAGGTGTCACCCTTGTGCGTAAGAAATTCAATTATACTTGGTGTAGAAGGGTTACCGAAAGGCGAATAATATGTGAGTGAGGATGTGGAAAACAAAATGCAAAAGATGAAGAGGTAACTATCAAATGGTAAATGAAGAATGCGGTAGAAAGGTGAAAGGAATGAGATTGCATTTATTCAGATCCTACAGATATAATATGACTCCAGAACATTATGCAAGCATGATACCGGAGAGAATCAACAAGGGTTTCGTGCTCGATGATATTGTTAAATAAGTGGGAATGAACACTTGATACATAAGGATCCCATACCAGAGGTAAGTTAAGACAAAGAGCATAACCTAAGAGGCATTACATAAAATACAGATATGAGAGTGGACCAACGGGTAGTCTGTAGTTGATTCAGGAAGAGCCTAGTTATGACTAGGTAGGAGGATACACACAAATCAGTAGATAATGCAAGATAAACATAGTGAAAGCCAGCATAGGAAATTCAGCCTCTCAAATACGGCATGGTAATCCTCGAGAAATATTCAGATAGGAGTTGGGGTAGTAGAAGGTACAATAAAAGTGTTACGAAAATAAAAGAGAGTGCCACTAGGGAGACAATTGAAATTTTAGTTCAGAAGCAACCATACGAGCACAAGGGCACAGAGGTAAGTAACTAAGGATAGTGATAGGTGAGTAAGAGTATCAAAAATACCATGGGGTATACAATGTAATAAGCTCACAGATTTACAAGAGTTAGAAGTTCTTCCCTAAGCACTGCAACGAAAGACTAGCTGAGGAAATAAGGAAGCAGGATTCAGCATAAGCATAGTGACCTACAGAAGAAATGGTCTTGTAACAGCTATCTCACTATAAGGTTGTATGCACTCCATAAGAAAATGGCGCCTATCGTGTCTAATGAAATGGAAGAAGAAGAAAAATCAAGAGTTGATAATTGATATCATATGAGATACAGGGAACTCCATCATTCATGGGAACTAAGATAAGCCAAGTATCCATGCAGAAAGTGGCAGAACTACCAGGAAAAGTAATTGCTTATATTTGAAGACAACTGAGAAGGCCTGAAAGGAAATCTATGGTGCTAGCATGTTAAAAGGAAGGTTGCGAGTAGTATAAATAGATATGCATAGGTCAAAAGCTAAAGTATGGTAGAGCAACACCGTTTTAGCTAGACATGAGTAAGGATAAACAAAAGGTGAATGAGAAGGTGACGAGAATAGGTAAGTCCTCGGTATTAAACCCATCACAACAAGAGAGCTGATGGTTTCAGTGAAGTTATAAAAAGCTCGGTATAGCATGAGTGAACTCAAATGAGCTTAAAACTAGGAGCATTTAGAAGAGATGGAATGCTATACTAGTAGTAAAGTAAGGATGTAACTGTGACAAATGATAAGAGGATGACGTTTAGGCCGTTGATTGAGTAATGATTTAAAGAAAAAAGGCTTTAATGGGTGAAACATGATTAGAATGCCCCTCCCCCCACCCCCGATATGATGAATCACATTGGGATGCTATGAAATACAGTTATTGGAGTATAGTATCATCCCTAAGTGGATCAGGAAAATTACTTCAGATGTTCCCCGATGAGATGTGAGCCCTAGTGACGATATATTACATAAGAGGTTCAAGTTATTAATGGTAGATTATAGATCCATATTAAGGTGAATCAACAATAGATGGATGAAAGTTACAAACTATGAGCTAAGATTGGGCTGTCATTAATAAGATGAACAGTAATAAGGAATCATTAAATGGCTTAGATTTATACATATAGGAAAAGCAGTGAGAGAGTAACCTGGAGTTGGGTGGCAGGTATCGACAATAATAAATTGAAGTAAGAGTTATAGTATAGTATGAACTACCTAGTTGTGGTAAAGCGACAAGAATAGATAACCGAGGCCATGAAACAAGATATATCAATAGTCGTAAGTTTGAAAAATTACCGAGTGAAAAACTTCAATGCACCTATAGATTCCCAGAGGGATAGCTTCTCGAGTTCTGTATATGTTACAAAAGAGAGGACTAGGGATTGGCTAAAATCTGGAGGAAAAGGAGAAAAGAGTCACTTACGCACACATACAAGGTCAAAATTGTACAGCTGCATGAAATAAGGTTGAAACAGTTACGAGATTAGAAGAATTTCAACCACAAGTTATGGTGTGAAAAAGATTCGTAAAGGGGGGAATGCCCTAGCCATTGGATTTGTTCACCAAAAAACTCCCTGCATGGAAAATACAATATTACAGTATTTGTAAGAGTTATTTCTTAAGATAAGGATAAGTGCATTAGTCAAAATTCGAGGACGAATGTTCCAAAGGAGGAAATGATGTTACACCCCATATTTTCGTACGAGAATACGTCGTAAGTCAATTGATGTAAGCTCAAAAATAAGATTATATTTGGAAGCATATAAAGTAAGATAATCATGTTAACTTGGAGGTTACAAATATTTAAGATCATGAATAACGAACTAAGAAGGTTGGAGATCTTAGAAGCAAAAACTATTGAAGAAAACAACTTTCGTCGAAAGTCGACGAGTTTGAAATATTATAACATGTACTTTAGGGTGAGACTATGGTTCATTACATGATAAGAAGGTTATTATATGAGTTATTTTTTTTGTATGATATTCTTGTTCTACGTTTTGAAGTCAAGTAAGTTGTTGAACAAAAGTTGACAAAGGTCTTCACAAGTTACATTCATAAATTTGTTGAAACTTAGGTCAAATGTATCTGATATTTTCTCCCAATATACTTGGAATTAGGGGATGATCTACCTACCAAATATAATATCTATGAGCCTAGTCTCCAAACATTAAACAGTTAATCGATATGACATAGGAGTAGAGAGATATTTGTATTTTTGCGAGACTGCGCAGACATCATAAGTGACAAGTAGGTGGGTCACTAAAGCTTTTTGAGAAATACATTTCGTGTGTTATATGAGGTATTATTTGGAAATATTATATGCCAAATTAAAGGTCTCGCAATTTAGATTCCAATTCTTTTAACCGTTTTTTCATACGACATCCAGATAAAAAGATATAAGGGTCGGAAGATGGGCCAATGTTAGGGTGCCAAGCTAGCACCTCTTTGACTTTTCCAAAGTTGATATATGTAAGTCGTAGGTCTGCTTTATTTTAATTTTTAAGTATAAAATGACAAGAGAACAACCATAAGCATATTATTAAGCTATCTTATAGGGTTTCAAAGAAGATTATCATCCCGGGCATAAAATCGAGAAGCGATAACATCAAAATGATCCCTACGACTTAAGTATCATTATACCGCCTCTTTTTTTTCTTTGTAGTTAGAGATTTGGAAGGTAATTCATATTTAAGAAACGTCTAATATCTGTATTTAACTGTTTAAATATCAAGTAAGTTTGATAAATGTGTTTAATAATAGTTAGAACTCTCGGGACAGTGATCGGAAGCCGTGAGTTCGAGTTATTTGACTTGTAGTGGACTGTTTGTTGGTTGTTTCGTGTTGGCCTCTTGTGATGATGTTTTATAGAGTTTTGTAGGGTAAAAGGTGTGGGAAAATAACACATAATGATGGAATGGTGGGCTTGTTGTTCGTCGTTATTTTTGTTAAGGTCGTTTGACACTACTACGGTGGTCGTTTTGTGTATGAATAGATTGCGGTGTGTTGGGCTGTTTTGTAGTTTTTTGTGGTGTATATAAGGCTGGAAAATAATGTATATATGTATTTTTTGTTGTGTTATTGTGTTGTTGGTGTTATCTTGAATTTAGAGGAAGTAAGGATAATAGGGGAGATGCTGCCCGTTTTTATACAAATTAAGCTTGTCATTCGTTGTTCGATAGTTGTACCTTTCGTAACTTAATGATAGTATTGTTATCGTTGTTGTAGATTAAGGTGAAAAGAGGTGAGTTCAAGTTGGTGAGTGGAAAGATTGTGATAAGGTATGTTAAGGCTCTTCCTTCATTCTTTTGGCATGATCTAAAGTGAAACGAATGTAAACGATACGCTATTTAATAATGAATGTCCTCCTAGAAAATAAGGTTGTCCATGTTGTTCCTTACTTGCAAATTTATTCTAAGAAAGTATGTATGATCCTTGAATCCTAGTGCAGTTCATATTAATAGTATGTTGTCTATAATGTTAATCAAAGGTACAATGACCTACGTCACTCCGAAAGGTTTAGGACGTGATTTCATGAGTCTAGCACGAATTATATATGTATCTAGTTTACTCTACCGAGCCGCGCTATAGTCGGCCGGGTACAACACATATTGTGCAACCACTGATCAGTTGGGTTTACCGAGCTCCACGTGGCCGGGTACGATCCTACCGAGCCTTATGATGACCGAGCATATTTTTACCGAGTTCTCTTCGAGGCCGGATATGATATGATGATGATGATGATTCCCACATAGGCGGAGGTTTTGGAAAGATTATGTATATATATGTATCACGCATTTCATGTCACTATCTCTTAGAGGCACTCAGATGCTACAGGTTGTATCTCCTGTATCTCTCTTTACAGAACTGTTCTTATTTATGCTTTTCTGTCTTACATACTCAGTACTTTATTCGTACCGACGTCCCTTTTTCCTGGGGACACTGTGTTTCATGCCCGCAAGTCCCGATAGACAGGTTGACAGTCCTCCTAGTAGGCTATCAGCTCAGCGGAAGGTGTTGTTGCACTCCATTTGCTCCGGAGTTGCCTATTTGGTCAGTATGATTGGGACATGTATTGACGGGTATGGCAGGGCCCTGTCCCGACCTATATTACATTTATGTAGTCTTAGAGGCTTGTAGAGATATGTCAGTATATTGATACTTGTATGGCTTTGTCGACCTGTGTTTTGAGTTTACAAATTATCATGTCATCCTTATAGGTCTTTAGGTCACATGTATGAGTTTCTATATAATGTTGGGTCATCCTATGTCTAGTATGCACTTATATTTTATTCGAATTATCTCATGACAATCCTTTTTGGCCCACTTACCCATTATAGTATGATAAGAAATATATGTTATGTTGCTCGGTTGAGTAAGGTACCCGGTGCTCGTTGCAGCCCTCCGGTTTGGGTCGTGACAAAGAAGTCCATAACACTAATCCCATCGCATTTAACCCATCAGAGGACCAAACCAAACAACCTAATACTCTATACCCGTCGATGACCCGCTATCCACCCCACTTTTTTTTAAATGTCATCTTAAGATCAACGGCTAACAATAGCCCCATCTTTTTACTTATATCCCCTAACCAAACCCTAATCCCGATTTCTCCACTCCAACCGTCCTCAAATCCTCTCATCTGTAAACCCTAATCCTCTTAAAACTTAGCCGACATAGCATAATTTCCTTTCCTATCATGGATTAGAATCGAACTGTGGTTTTACTATGATGATATGGTACTTGCCAATTTATGGAAGGCTTGCACTAAAAATGGCAAGTATCGAATGAGAAGATTCGTCGTAGTTATGAACACTGATTCTACACAGAATCATGGCTGGGTATAATTAGGATGCAATTCTTTCTCCTCTGGCAACCCGGAACTCTGAATGATTCTCGATTGACCTTCTGCACATAATTTTGCCCTAATCCGACTCAAAATTTGTTTGCATGAGATTCTTTCCTTCGTTCTATGATTTTATTTGTGTTTTTCTTTTTTTATTTGTGTGAATCAAACACTATATAAACCCTCCTCCCAATTTCCCCTTAAGACAAACTTTAATCTCCATCTCTCCTGCTCACACTAGTCTATTTTGTTCTGGTTCTTTGAAGAACTACTATTGTTTGGATTCTATTCTTTGCCGGCTGAAAGCCAAGGTCATCTTGGTACCGTTCAATTTAATCCTCCAGCATGAGCACCGCTTGGAGTCCTTGAGGCTTCCGTGAACTCTGAAGTGCTGCAGATCTCAAGGTTCTCACTGCTCTCCTTCACTTGCAACTCCTGCTGAACTATTTCTGTGATTCTAATTCTCATTCTTTTGCTCGTTTCTCTTTTCTGACTGGTTAGTACTCTTGATTCATGCACCTTAACTGTTATAAAATATTTTTTAGATTATCTCTTCTACTTCTTCGTACTTACGTGTCCTCTATATTCCACCACTGTATGAACTCCTATCTTTCATGTGATTATTAATTGTAATTGTACACACCCATATGTATGTGATAATAAACCTCTATGACTCTTTTGTTCTCTTTAAGAACTAGGTGAACACATGATTAAGCCTTGATCATGATAGAGGTACCTAAATGAAATCCAACAGGTGTATGGTTTCTCCTGAACACATGTGTTTCTCTTTACCATTTAGTATTATACTCAAAGTATATGCATATGAGCCTTTTGGGTGACTTGTAGAGCGGACATGTTTTAAATCGTTCATGTCTTGCTTATGTGCTCTCATACATCATGCACTTCACACCCTAAGATGTCACTAGGGTAATCTTGTTTCTTGAGTGGTCTCTAATCACGAATTATTCAATTTTGTGCGTTTCTTGGCCTACAGGGCCTGGTATGGGCAATGAGTTCAAATGTGCTTTTTTCGTCCGACCTTATGCACCTGGAGCTTGAGTCTGTTGGTTCACATGAAGTTTAAATCTACTGAAGGCCCAGATATATTACTGGTTTATTTGTGTATTTGCATTGGCCCTTTAATAATTTAAAAATAATTGTCTCTTTTCGTCTTTTTGAGCCGAAAGTCTATCGGAAACAGCCTCTCTACCCCATCGGATAGAGGTAAGGTCTGCGTATACACTACCCTCCCCAAACTCTACTTGTGGGATCTCACTAGGCCGTTGTTGTTGTAATAATTTATAAAAATTAATCATAGGGAAAATAGTAAAAGAGGGGCCTAGGCTAGTTTTTGCCTAAGGCCTCGGCAGTTTTGTTGTGGAACTTGTGATATTTCATCAAGTTGTTCCTATTCTCCATCCACCTTTCCCAAGGGTATGTTTCCAAGTTAGTTTTTTGCTATATTAAACCTACAATAAGTTGAACAAGTTAGAATCACGAAAGTAAAATAAGATATTCAAGAAATAAACTCAAGTATATAGATAACACTGTAAACTCCCTGGTGACGGCGTCAAAAATTGATCACGTCCAATTCACACCCAAATTAAGGATATATGAAACAGTCGTTACAATAATAAACCTAATGCGAGTCGGGGTTGAATCGACAAGGATTTTAGATTGGGTATTAAGATAAATACTTAAGAGAGAAACATGAAATAACTAGATTTAACTTCCAAACAAAGTGTGTATCAATTTTGCTACATTAAACTAGTAAGGATTTTGACTAGAAGCAAACAAGTATTAATTGAAATTCTTTGAAGGGTTTATCAAATTGACAAAGCCTTGGGTTGTAACCTTAACCTAGGTGTAAAATAGGTAGAGTAAATTTATTCTTACTTGGTAGATCGGGGTTGTTTTGACCCTAAATAGTTAAGTACTAACTCAATATCTCTCGGTTAAAGAATGATTATTTCCAAATTACCTCTTCCTAGTCCAAATGGGTATCAATAAAAGCAATTGAATATGAGCCCAAGTTAGATTATTCTGATATCTAGTTTGAATACTTTAATTAAACTAATCAAAACTTCAACAAGTTCAAATTCTTGCTAGTCAAGTTTTCCTAGACTAAATTTCTCTTTCCCAAGTAAGAACAAAGTCAAATAGGCATGAATCAATGTATGTAACCATTAATTCTAACTTTAAAGCATAAAAAAGATAAATAACTCTAACACAATCAATAGCAAACATTAATATTAAACACTTATAAGTTTTACACACTAGAGTTGAATCACAACCTTAGACGAAGATACAACACTCATGTTAATAATCATAGAAAGATGTAAAGAAGAAGGAACTAAAGACATAAAGCTAAAGTAAAAGGAAAAAGTTATTAATCCACTCTAATTGTAGATTAGAGTATCCCCCAATAGCTATGAATAACGACAAGTTGCTGCTACGATATGAAAAAAATGCTTTTAAAAAGTGATATACGCCTATTTATAGTGCTCTAAAATTTCTAATAAAAATACCCTATGGAGGGCTATGCGGTCGCAATTCATCTTATGTGGTCCGCACTTCGGTTGGGTTGATAATGTCGTGCTTTCAATAGAAGGATTTATGCGGTCGCACTTTAGCTTTTGTGGCAGCACTTGAATTTCTGTTGGCTGAATTTGAGAGCCGCATTTCATCTTCTGCAGACCATATTTGCTTTTGTGACTGCAAATGTAATTCTACGGACCACACGTTTGTTAGCATTTCTTATCTTTGCTGACCTTGGATAGTACATCTCCCTTACGAGCTAGTTTTTCTTCATTGAGCTCACATTCTCTTGCACACATGCAATGCAACCATTTTTATTAGATTCAGACAGAAAAATCATTACTTTCATACTAAAAAATGTAGCAAGAAGGTACTAATATGTGGTTAAAAACACAGTTATCACATTTCTCCCCCAAGTTTCTTCCGAGCATGCCTCTACACTTCACCTCCTTTGTTGTTCACTTAGAAAGTGCCTCAACACTTGTATCCTCCGATGGATAACTTTCTATTGACACACTTCTCATCCATACCATGACGCCTCACGACCTTCATATCCATCCGAAGCTTTTCCCTGGCTGTTAATCACATTAGATCACCCTCTGGAGCGACTTCCGTAGCTCAACAACTCATGTAGCCTTAGCTCTCGTGGCTGAATAGCACACCATGCCACTTCGCGCCCTCTAGCACGGCTCCCGTAGCCTAATCGTTCATGTAGCCCCTTTCTTCGCCCTTATTACCCCTTGTAATACTTGTGCTCTTCAGGATTCACATCACTGCACCAATGCCCGTGCTTTGGAAGATCATCCCACAATGAAGGGGGTTAACACTTCTCAACTGTTGTCCCACTTGGCATATTACACGACCTCAGGAAACTCATGCTGCAACATACCTTTGGAAACTCACCCGCTTCGCACCCTCTGGCACTCAACAAGCTCTTGGGACGTACTCATGGTGAGTACTTCATTCTCAAATTTATAGCATCTGCACATACAAGAAAAGATATCTTTGTTCTCCAACTTTCACTTCCTCAACAAGTACCTAATACTACAAGTTAGTACCTCTGTACTCGCCCTATAGGAAAGAACCGTCCAAGTTCTTCTAGCATGACTTCTCCGTTGGTGTGTCTTCTAGATGGCCTCAACTCAGTTGTCTCTTATCATTCAGCGTACCCCTTTTTAGACACTTTTGAACTTAGAACTCCGCTCAATTATGAAGCATAGCTATTACCACTTTGAACTCGCCTCTTCACCTTAGCGATTCATCACTAGGTCTTCCATGAAATGGTTTGCTCCTCTTCACAAACATGGGTGGATGAATCCACATCTTTGTGACATTCATGCACCCAGCTAAGATGTATGCACACATGTCCATCTTCACAGTTGTTAAGTGACTCATCCTCCATTCATTGCAACCCTTCAGATGTCTAGGAAACTGCTACCATCATCACAACGTCCAACTTTTTTGAAGGCACCTTCTCAATGCCCTCAGGTACTTCTCAAGTCCAACCCTATGGAAAGAATCTCAAGATGTGGCAAGATATATGCATAATAATGCCCAATGTTTGTAGTCCATGGCTCAAACTCTTTGCAATATGGTTACTCGACCTGGGGAATATGGCCTTTTCTTAACCACCCGACTCATCGGCATATCTACACCTTTAACGGAAGCCCAAACTATCAAAAGAAATTGGGGTTGCAAATTTTACTTATTAAAAAAGGAAAACAACTCTAACTTGCTACTTAACAGGAAGAAAACATCTCAACTTGACAAGCTTCCAATGCTAGTGAACTCTCTTAGTTCAAATCGTATACAACTTGCGCAAGGAACACTCTTAGTCTTCACTTGACGTTCTTTAACTCCACGCCTTGCTTAGAAAAGCTGACTGCTAATAGAGTTTCTGACACCCTGTCAGATCATCAAAATCAAGAACAATTGAGCTTCAGCTAATAGTTTGTCCCTTCTTGCAAAATATCCGATCAACGTCACAAAATGGCTCTATTTCGAAACCAAACGTGCCTCACTGGAATTCCTACGAAAATTGCACCCACTGTTCGGAATACATCCATGGTAATATCTCTATCAAACTAGGATGCCACAAAATCACCTTCCAATATATAAAGATGGAGAAATAACTGAATATGAAGTGGTCCAATCCTGAAGTTCATAGTTCATGGTAGACAAAGCTAATTTCAGCCATAACTCACACAACTGATCCCTTCTTTGACCAGTGGTATTGAGTTCACAATATATGGTGGCATATAGAACATTAATCTTTGCTTTGATATCATCTCCGCACTGACATTCGAAAATGCACTAGTCATCTCAACTTCTGCTTTGATACCATATGTCACAGGCCGACCTCTCATCTAAGCATCAGTGGCATGCAAATAGCCCGTATGATGCATGTAGTCACCAAAACAACAAGCTATCCTTTCTTATTTCTAGGTTTTCTAGTATGATATTTTGCATGTGGTGAAGCTTTCCTTGGAGGCTTACTTCAATTGTGCCGCCCGTTTGCTATATAGGCTCTTGGCCTTGAGTAGCAGTCATGTTCTTGTGGCGTCTCTTATCCATTAGATCTCATGTATGCGCACACCCAGGCTGGGCTAAGGACATATTTTTCCCATCCTCAAGCTTCACACTCTCCTCGTGAATCCGCACCCGGCTTGTACTTCGCCCGAGTAGGTGTTACGACCCTATTTTTCTACCTTAGTATGTCGTGATGAAACATAGCCTCTAAGACTAGGTAAGTCTAACATTTAATAATATCTTAACAGAAAAAACCAACCGAGATACTAAAATAAACCGATAAGTTCATATATATTCCCAAAATAGAACATCAAAAACATAATTACCAAAACCGGTGGAACTGAGTGATAAGCTCTATAGAATATTCTAAAATCTCTACTAGAACACTACCTGATAAAGGAAATAACAGTAATGAGAGGATAATGGAAAGTGAATTCGAGGCATGCACACGTCGTGTATGTAAACCTTGAAGTCTCCAGAAAGTAGTTAATGAATTAATCCCTAGCATCCAGCACGGGAAGACAAATCTGGATCTGAACAAAAATTTGTAGAAGCGCGTATGTGTCACGACCCAAATTCCCAACCCACGGGATCGTGATGGTGCCTAACACAACACTTGCTAGGCAAGCCAATGTTAAAAACTTGATTAGCCATTTTTCCTTTGAATAATTACTTAAGCACAATGAGACAATTTGAAATATACTAAATCTAATAATTTCCAGTAATTGTAATCAGGAATAATACTCGATATGATGAAACGAACCACTAAATAAAACAATCTATATAACTACCCAGGATCTGGTGTCACAATTTACGAACTACTAAAGAGTACTACAAATACTGGGTTGAAATAATTATATATATGTTTTTGAATATAAAAAAATAGTGTCTATAAAATCAAGCAAAAACTCTAGGAATATGCGGACGTCAGAAGATCTACCTCGTGTCTCCGAACGATGTTGTCAGCTACTAAAGTATCCTAACTCTGGCCGGTACCTGGATCTGCACAAAAGAGTACAAAGTGTAGTATCAGTACAACCGACCCCATGTACTGAGTAAGTGGCGAGCCTAACCTCGACGAAGTAATGACGAGGCTACGGCGGGGCATTAACAATATAACCTGTGAACAATATATGTAATAAATAAAGAAGGAAATAATAATAATAAATTAAATAGCTAGTAACTTGCAACGGTAAATAAAAATAACTCGGATAACTCTTTTCAGATATCAGCTATAAGCAACTCCTCAAAATTTCCAAGTTCCAATTTAAATCACAACAAAAATCAGAATGTGAAAAACTTTTAATAAAACCGGAGGTTTTCCACATCTTTGTGTTTAAATCTACCCTCATTGCTATATATATATATA